>QANU01019398.1:311938-347048 GCA_003254905.1 Nissolia schottii
GCAGCTGCATGCGACGGAATTGGTCGAGGATTTGGGTTTAGGTTCGAAACAGGAGAGGAAGCAGGCGGAGGGGAAGGGTCTTTTTTTTTCTTTAAATAAATTCAGGTCGGATCTAAATTTTGGGTCGGGTCATGGGTAAAAAAATTTAAACCCGGGTTATGTTGATGTGGCACGCCACATCAGCGACGTTAACTGACACGTCATCACCGTCCATTACCCACTGTCTACAGGGACCAAACCCAAATTTTCATATTTTACAGGGACTAAAACTGACACTGAGGGACTAAAACCAAACTTTCCCAAATTACAGGGGCTAAAAAGTTAATTAACCCAAAACAAACACACATTATAAAGTCCTAATCAATTATGGAGCTCTAAATTTTTTTAAAAAAAATACTTCTAAATTAGCAATTATTAATTCTTGGCCAACTCCACTAATTTTTTTAAACATGCACTAATGTAAGAAATTTGAATAGCAAGTAACCATTTTGATCACCTACACGTAAACTTTAAAATTACACAATTTATTTTTCAAAATAACAAACTTTTGAACAGAAAAAAACAAAAATCATGACAAAAACAAAAAACAAAAATAAAATTTCTCAGATCCACGTCTTGCCAAGAATAAAAAAATGAACAAGAAAAAAAAATGAATGTTAAAACTCAATCCAAGAAGAAGAGAAGGAGGAGGAGGAGGAGGAGGAGGAGGATGAGATTTGAATCTTGTTCACGATATTAGATATGTATTGTAAACGAAAAAGATGCAGAAGAAAATAACAAAGGACAAAGAAGAACAAAAAGAAAACAAGTGTGATAACCGGAGCAGACAGATGACAAAAAGGGGGTGGAGGCGTGAGTTTTTCTTAGCAATAGAGATATGAAGGTTTTGGGATTTGGGAGTGTGTGGGAGCATCAAATATAAAACCGTATGTAAATACAAAATATGTGAAAATACGTAAAAATTATAGATTGTTGTCCTGTGGTACTTAAATGTGGTGTACCTATAGCATTTTTCCTTTTAATTACCCTAATAGAAAGCAGGTTAAAAAGGAAAAAAATGAGAGGAAAAAAATCTTCAAATTCTCGACGCTTGCTTTTCTTTTTGGATGTTAAAAGACAAGAAATGATAAAGAGGGTTATGGAAGCCAGTTGGAAAGGGTGACGCATCTTTTGGCTAAACTTACGCTTGCCTTTTAGGCCATACTTTCTTTCACAACAAGGCAGAAGCAGCAAAATATTATTTGATGCTTTTTTATTTTAGCTACTTTCATACCTGTCTACTTTGTCCATTTTCACAATTTCATGCTCATCCAGAACATTCATAACATGGCAAATTCCTTGCAACATTGATTGAAATGACAGCTACCTCGCGGCTACTAGTAACAAGTTTTCATTTTCAATTTTTTTCAAAATAATACGGATATATACTCTTCACCTTAATTTCTCTTTTTTTTATTTTCCATTGTTATTCCATGCCTGTTAAGGACTCACTAACACTCTGAATTAAAGAAGAGGAAAAAAAAAAAAAACCTCATTTGTCATCTAGATGCACGTAATGCATGAACTAGTCAACCTAGAAGCTAAAGCCACTAGGGGGAAGTTCATCAGTGATATTTGGTTTACATATCTTAATATTAACTGAGAGATGAAAAAAAGAAAAATCCTCTGGACCAAATCTCTTCTCATTTTGGCAGCAAAACTCCTTACACAAGTGTTTAAGATAGATGTATAAAGATTAATCAAGTGGAAGAGACTACATCATGAAAAAAATGAGTGAATGCTCACTTTCACCCCTGAAATTAAACGTGTCATTTTGATTCATGAAATTTAGAAATTAATTTCTTAGCAAATTATAAAATTTAAGTCAAGTTAGTCATTGATATATACATAAATCAAATTAGCCCCTCAAATTTTAAACTCGAGTCAAAGTAGTACCCAAAAATAACATTGGTTTAAGCTTGAAGGACTAGTTTGATTTGATGAACTGTATGAGATACTAATTTGATTCATTTGTATTTCAAGGATTAACTTGACTCAGGTTTTGCATATTCAAAGACTAGAAAGTTAATTTCTTAATTTCAAGGACTATAGTGACTCGTGCATGTAACTTTATGGACAAAATTGAGCATTCACTCCATTAAAAATGATAAAAACAAGTTCACATGAAAAAAAAAGCCAGCGAAAGAAACCAAAGAGAATGAACACATACACACTAAAGAAGAAGAAGAAGAAGAAGAAACCACCTTACAATTATATACAAGCCAAAAGCATGATCATCACCTACCATCTGCCGATGTGAAGGAATCAGCAAAGCCATAAGGGCGCGTAGGTATACTTGTCTGTGTGTTATCCAAGCTTGGAATTAGTGAAGAAGACGACGACTCGATGTGACTCCCACCTTCATAAGCCTGCCACTTCTTAAGTGCTTGTGGCAAAGACATGTCAAGGTCAATACCAAACATGTCCTCAGGGCTCTGATCAGAGGGTTTCCACATTTCAACGAGGGAAGACAGCACATTAACAGCATGACCCATGTCAGGCCTCTGGTATGGCTCCCTTGCACAGCAGTGGCCCGCTAACTCCGCAACAGTGTGGATGCTGGCGAGCGTTTCCTCGTTGAGCTCGATTGTGGGGTCGATGGCCTTGCGGAACGAGTCCTTGTTGACGTACATCCTGCGGAACCACGTCACAAGGTGCATGCTATCCTCAGGTTGGGTCTCGTCAAGTGCTCTTCTTCCGGTTATGAGTTCCATCAGTATTACACCGAAGCTGAAGACATCAACTTTGGTAGTTACACGGCCAGTAACTGCAATGAGATAGCCAATTAGGATGGCAGTGTTAGAGACATGTGGCCAAAAAGCAATGAATATCCAAGAAAAAATTATACAAAGCAATCTAAACTTGTATAGTACCAAGAAAAAAGGAAAAATACTACTCAACTTTAAAAATATAGTCAGAATCATTGAAATTAATCATGCCATATCGTCCTGACATCTAAATCCTCACAATTTCTAACTAGTGGCCATTTTTGTGAATTGACCACGAATAACTTGTACTTGAGTTACATTGTTCACTTTCTAACAACATGAAGATTGAAGAATTTGCAATGACGAGTTATACTTAACTTTCTCAGTCAATATAGCCCGGAAATGAATGTCTACAGCCTTTTAAAGCATTATATTGGCAAAAATATGACGGTGAAGCTAAATTTCATGGTATATAAGGCATTAACTTGAAAGAATGAAAGGTAAAGCCCACATTTAAATCAAACCAATATCTCTATCAGGGTCTAGCTATCTCTACTTGTTTCTTTGGGACTACTGATTCAAATAAAAATAACCTGGCTCAAATAGAACTACTGAGGGAAAGGGGGTTAACAATAATAAGATACCTGCATATTCGGGTGCCAAATATCCGAAAGTTCCTGCAATTCTAGTTTCTATTGAGGCTTTTCCTTCTGGGGCAAGACGCACCAGACCAAAATCTGCAACCTTTGCCCTCATATCATCTCCAAGCAAAATGTTTGAAGGTTTCAAGTCCCTATGAATGAAGCTTTGATGTGCCAAGCCATGAAGGTACTCAACACCCCTCGCCACATCCAAGGCAATGGTCAATCTTCTGTTCCACTCCAGCGGTTTCAGCCCTTCTTCTGGCCAGTTGAAAAGGTGCCTACTCAGTGTCCCCTGAGGCATGTACTCGTACACAAGAAGCTTCTCATTTCCATCCAAGCAGTAACCAAGGAGAGCAACAAGGTGCCTGTGGCGAACCTTCGTCAGAACTGCAATCTCAGACTTGAATTCTGCTGTACCCTTGCCAGCTATTACCCCACACTCCATTCTCTTCACTGCAATTCTAGTACCATCATGCAATTCACCCTTGTAAACCGTTCCAAAACCTCCTTGCCCCAATATATTCTTCTCGCTGAAATTGTTAGTAACATTCCTCAGAACTTGTATGGAAATGACCATGTTCCCTGCCTCAACCATTTGAATATCTCCTGCATTACTGCTTGGCGTGGTTTGGGCCTCACTAACACCACCAACACTAACACTCGAACCCGCAACTGTTATCTTCACACTCTCATTATCTGATCCAGAATGGCGAGGGTGAACGACCAGTGCATTAGGACTCTGGACCCTACTCAACCTCTTCTGCTTCCTCCTAACCAAGCAGAAAACCAACAAACCAATCAAGGAAACCACAAACACTGCACCAACCACAGCAAACACAATAACTCCCACATGGGGGGAATTAGAGTTCTTGACACTGTTCCCGGAACCCCCACCATTCTCTCCTCCATTTGCATTAGGAACTGTCGTAGACACCGGAACCTGAGGGGACTGGCTACTCTTATCCTTTCCTATATCCTTGTTACCAACTGTGTTCACAATCACATTGCTCCTAAATCTCGGGACCTTCCCAAAAAGCTGATTGTTCGCAACATTCAATTGAGTCAAAGCAGGCAAAGTGGCGAGCTCGCCCGGGATTGAACCGGTGATGTTGTTATCAGCAAGCACCAATCTTTGCAGCGACTTAATGGACGCAAAACCCGGGGATATCGTACCCGTCAGCCCCATCGTCTCAAAGTTAACAACAGTAACTTTCCCATCGCTGCAAGCAATCCCAATCCAATTACCACCACAAGGGTCATTCTCTTTCCAGCTCTCTGCAAACCTCTGAGGGTACCCAAAGGGCTCAACAACAGAGAGCAAAGCCTTCACCCTGGGATCACAATCCCCAGGACCAGGCAAGCAAAAGCTATTCGAATCTTTGACCAGATCAACCTCAACGCCATCGCCAAACACCGGAACCGGACCCTGAAAATAGTTATTCGTCAAGTTCACAACTTTCAAAGATTCAATCCCCACCAACGAACCCGGAAGAGGACCAGTGAATGAATTATCTCTCAAGCTCAAAACTATCAACTCCTTCAAGCCCGAAAAATCAGGCAAAGCACCAGTGAACGCATTCGAATGCAACCAAACCTCTTTCAAAGATGTCATGTTCTGCAGAACAGCAACACCCCCACCAAGCTTAGACTCACCCTTTTGCCCGTTCAGCCACAAGCTCTCAATCTGCGACCCGGAAAACCCCTCGGGCAACCCACCCTGGAGCTCGTTGAACGCCAGGTGCAAAAGGGTCAACCCGGGGAAGAAAACCACAGACCCCAGAAACTGCGGCAACTCACCTCTTAAATTGGCATTGTTGGCGGAGAAATTCTGAAGCGCGGAACAGCCCTTGAGAGATAAAGGTATCTCCCAGGGCTCGAAGGGGTTGTCGTCGATCTCGAAGGAACGCAGCTGAGACATGCCGTCGAAGAAGTCGCGGGGGAATGAGGAGAAGCGGTTGCTGCTGAGGATGAGGACTTGGAGGGAGGCTAGGCCAGAGAGGGAGGGGAGTGGGCCAGAGAGGTTGTTGAACTGGAGCTCGAGGTGCTGGAGTTCGGTGAGGGAGGATAGGGCTTTGGAGCCGGGGAGGGTGCCGGAGAGGGAGAGGCGGCCGATTTGGATGCGGGTGATGCGGTTGGAGAAGGAGGAGCAGGAGACGTGGGACCACTTGCAGGGGTCGGGGTCGGACCAGCCGAGGGAGGGGGGTGGGTTGAGGGATTGTCTGAGGGCGAGCATTGCGGCGGCGTCGGGGGATTGGGAGTGGGAGAGGAGGGGGAGGAGGAGGAGGGAGATGAAGAGAGGTCGGAGGTTCTTCATGCTTCAGTGTGGGGAAGAAAGGGGATGGCGGTAAGGGGGTGCATAGAGGAGAGTGAGTGAATGGGCGCACATGGAGGTGGGGACCACGTGCTGTCATGACATTGCGTTGTGAGGCTGTACTGACATTCAGTGTGTGAGCCATCGGCCACATAAATTTGGTTACTCATCATCCTAACAAGGTCCTTCAACTTCCCCGTTCCTTCACAGGGATAGCCGCATTTAAATAATAAAAACGCTTAAATTTGTTCTTAAAGTTTATCAAATTAATTCTTAATATTATTTAAATTAATCTTTTTTTTTAAGAATTAATTTAGGTTATTTTTGAAAATGTTTAAAATAATCTTTTTTTTAAATTTGACTGGCGTTATCAACTTTAAAAACAAATTTAAAAGTCTAGTCAATAATTTTTTGATTAATTTTTTTACTTTACAATTGTGTTGTTCTTGCAATTTTGAGAATAACCTTGTTAAAATGAAAATTTGGGATCCGATGTGATGACCTACCTATGACAGGACTTGACACAATATTATTGAGATCGGCCTTCAAAGATTTATGTCATGAACTACTTGGGGTAATTCCTAACCCGTGTGATATGACAAGATCGTTCATATTTATGGTTTGGCTATGTGACAATTTTGCTGCTGAAATGTGCACTGATTTTGATGACCATGGCATGCAACAAATACTGGAGTGACATGCCCATGGATATATGTTGCAGTTGTTTGCAAATATTTTGTTTTGTGACAAGCATGAGAATTGGGTTCATTCGAAGTACTTGGCACTGCTTTGTAATTTGAACATGATCGGGTTGTACATGTAGGGGGTTAGCTGTCTTGGTTGTACTTGATAGGTCATTATGCCTTGTTACATGTGCGACATGTGCAGGAATCTGTGGGTGTATGGTGCTCCTCCAGACATGGACATTTTTATAGATTTTTGGTACTAACTCCCACCCCACATGCCACGTACCATTACTCGCGTTGCGGTAAAAAAATTTTTTGTGTGTCTTCAATTTTTTTTCATGCATATATATGTCCCACATGAGCCGTGGAGTTCTATCATTCACTGAGTTTGATGACTCGCCCCTCATCTTATTATTTTTCAGATAGTGGTGTTGATTCGGAGTAAGGCTCCACAATGCAGTTTAATTGTTAGTGGTGAGCTCCACACAGACAAAAAAAAATGTTATTTTCACGCATTGTTATGCATATATTTTGTTCTAGTTTTGCTTTTAAAAATTTGTCAGGGATTTATGTGTCGAGATGTGACTGATGGATTTATTTATTTATGAAAGAATTTTAATTAAGTTATTTAATTATTTTATTAAATAACCACATTTTCACATAAATTATGATCATAGGCTTGCGTAAGGGATCATATCTCTCATGCGCCGGTCATCGACTTTTTGGGTCGTGACACTTAGGTGTTTTAAATTTTAACAACTTAAATTATAAATATTACTATGTACCAAAACGTATTCAATATTCATAAAGATTAATATAATTAGGTTACATTTAATAAATTTTTTTCCACATAGATAATTATATCCTTTCAGTCATAGTATAAAAAAAGAGTATAAATTATTTTTGGATATGTAAAATGAAATTTGGGTCTACATTGTAGAAAAGTTAACATAAATGTTAAGAAAGGATTATCAATTAGATTTATTTAGAATATATTGATAGTGTAAAAGAGTTTTACATTGTCATCCAATCATATATACTAGCTAACACATCAACAAATATAGTTGACTGTCACATCCACTACTTCAAATGTCATTCAAATGAAATAAATTGATTGAACGACTGTGTAAAGATCTTTTCACTATCAGTGCATCAAAATTAAACTCTTATCAATTTTAAGTAATTTTTTTAATTATAATTAATTAAGAGCCAATAATTGAATTCGGAAAAAGGGAAAGGAAGGAACTATGGTAAAACATATATAAAGATACAAAAAAAAAGTTGAAGAAAGAAATTGTAGTAAAATTATATTCAATGCCTAAATATTCATGTCACAACATCTCTTTATAAGATTTATTTTTATGGTTTGAGATAAGCAAAAACTTATTGAAAGTAATGTCTTCACTCTTACTTATTCAAAATTTTAAAAAAAAAAACTCCCTCTCTCTTTACAATATGTAGTAATATTACTTATAGCACATTATAATTATCAGATGACAAATGCAACAAAACATAACACAACAAATGTAATGGCTTGGTGGTAAGGTCATGCATGTGAAACTTGATGGTCTTGGGGTTTGAGTCCTCACACTAGCAAATTAATATGTCAGTAATTGGTAAAAAATAATGATTTTTGGTGTCATGTTGCTAACAAGTTAATCCACCAATACCTATTTGCCGCTAATACATTACCAACGACCCCTATACTTTTTGACACAAAATTAGTCAGAAACATTAAAATTTGACAATAATTTAATAAAATTCACCAATAAAGAGCATTTTCTAGTAATGAGTATTTTTGGTCACTTTAGATATGCAATTCTGATTTTGGTACATCATTTTTCAAAAGTTTTGATTTTAGTATATGTCGTTAAATGAGATGTTAAGTAACGATATTTCATTCAGAAATTCTCCTTATCATTAAATGACTTGGACCATTTAATTAAATAATTTTGTTAACAAATAATTAGACATATATATAAAAGGAGGATTTCTGTATGAACTAGAACTTTATAATTTGCTTTGTTTTCATTTTATATTTTTTTTATATGTTTTGATTTTAGTTCATGTTGTTAAACGAAATTCAAAAAGTGATGACATGTCAGTCAAAAATTCACCTCTGATGACATTATCAAATGACTTGGAAATTTTTTAATTGAACAATTTATTTAAAAGCAAATTACACATTAGCAATTAAAAGTTCTAGGTCATTTAAATAAGTTGTTCAATTAAAAATTTTCCAAGTCATTTGATAATGTCATGCGAGGTGAATTTTGTCTGACATATCATCACTTTTTGAATTTCATTTAACAACATGAACTAAAATCAAAACTTATAAAAAATAACAAGGGAATGAAAACAAAGCAAATTTTTTTAAGGGTCTAACATCAAAATTGCATACATTTAGAAGGATAAAAAATATATTTCAATTTTTTATTTCAATCATTATAAAAGTATAACATTATTTTTTTTATTTATTTATTTATAGAATTTTGTGAAAGAGATGATGAAAATTAAACCTCTTGCAAAATTTAAAAAAAATAAATTAATAAGATCTAAGATTTTTTTTAAGTAGTTTTTAATACGTTAAACATTTTTAAATTTTTTTATTAATTCCTTCGTCAATGTGTTCTTAGATTATTATTAAAATACTTTATTATTTTTCTATTAACAGAAAAACCTTATTATCTCATAAAAAGAGTACAGAAATGTGAGACAAGATTTTGGGGGGGGGGGGGAATAGAGACATTGATTTATTCCTTCGAAAAGAACATTAGATTTTTATCCATTAAAAAAAGCTTGATTGGCCAACTTGGCATCTTCATATTTTTTTTTCTTGTATTATTACCGGGGAGAAACATTTGAAGTTTATCTTATCAGATAACATACATACTTTTTGGAAGAGTGAGAAAAAAAGTCCACCATCTACATGATAAAATTTGATTGATTAACAATATATTTTTCACTATTATTGTGTTGAAATTAAACTCTTATCTAAGCACTTACTTGTAGTATTCAGATTTAAGGGCCTTAGCCCATAGCCTCTTAAATAACCCCAAAATTAAATAGATCATGGTACATGCCAGTGAAGGAAGAAATTAATCAATTAGTTGTGAAATTAGGTTCTTCTAGTTGTTCTAATTATTTAATATAATATGTTTTGATGATGACAAATATAATATGTTTTAATTGTCTATGCTTATGTTTGTGAAACTAGGTTTCTCTAGTTATTCTATTTAATTCAATATATCTTAACGATGATAAATAGAGCATAACAAACACATAATGACAATTAGAATGTAAAATGATGTTATATGTTAAATAGATTACATTTGATCTTATATGATTGCACTTAATGGTATCATACAATGATAAAAAAGGAACATCGTTTTGAGAACATATCCAATAATTTTTTATGTGTCTTGACGGATTAACTATTAGATATATTTGTATCTAAATGAATATATGCATGGATATCAAGTGTTATAGTGTTAGAATACATGCATATTAAGCAAACAATATTATTGGATAAATTTATTGATTTTATATGTGCCTACTTGTAGATGCATGATGCATTGATTTATCTATATATGCATATTAAGATATTGGAATATATTAGACTAACTATATTTTCAAGTGAATAATCTTACGTATAGGTAACTCTAAGGCATCAAGAATAAGATGGAACAAGAAGGAAAATATTCACATGATGCCCTCGGTAAAAATGCTTAAGCATAAAATGTTTATCCCATGAAGAACATGGTAACGCCAAAGAAAAGACACATGAAGAATACCAAGTCCAAGCAATCTGTCAAAAGGGTATAGTCTATTAAGACTAAAGGTATTCTTGTCTAAGGAATATATATATATATATATATATATATATATATATATATATATATAAACTCTTGAAATGATGCTCTTAAAAGATCTTTTGATTCTAGAAACTAAAAATGGTTAAAAGTGATAATAGAAATCAAAATAATGAGAAAAAGAATGAGTTTGACTCAAGTAAACTTAATTCATTCGAATGACCATGGTGTGTCATTCGAATGAATTGGTAAAAAAGTCATAACGATGTGTGCCATTTGAATAATTATGTGTGTCATTCGAATACCAAGCTCTATGAGCTAAAAACGATTAGTACTCAACAGACAAAAATGAGAGAATAATTGGGTAATGGCCAGTACACTTCCTATCTCTATAAATACCCATTAAACCCACATTTCTAAGAAAGCTAAGCCACTCATATCATTCCCATAATTCTTCTTATCAATGGATTAATATTTTTCATCATCATAAGAGCAAAAGAAAGAGATTATCAATACTCTTAGTAAAGCTTCAAGTTGTATCATCTACTCCACAAGAGAGTTTATTTGCAAAGCAAATATTGTACTATAATTTGTATCATCCACTCTTTGCAATAGTTTCTTTTTCTACACAAATTCATACATTGTAAAGAGGGTGAGGTATCTCTCTAGTTGCTTAGGGTGATATCCCTAAGGATTGGTTCTTGAGACTCAAACACAAAGGTGAGAGATCTTAAGTGTGAGGAGTGTTTTTGAATGTAAAAGTTTTTCAAACCTCTAAGTTAGAAGCTTGATGATAATAGAAAAATCTTGAGCAAGTAACTTAGAAACTAGACGTAGATCGCAAGGGTGATTGAATCAGGATAAATTACTGTTTGCAATCTCTCTAACTCTATCTCTTTATTTATTGCAAACTTATATTATTGTCTTGAATATTTGAGTATTGTAATATTATTCATTTTTTTTGTTAATTGCTTATAAGTTGCTCCATTGATTTTATTGTTTATCCAATATCTATATTTGAGGAAACTTATAATTATATCTTTGATTGATAAATTTTGCGGCATATTAATATTGATTTCATAAAAATGAAAATTTTGTTAATGTTGGAATAATTTTTCAAATGACTAATTCACCCCCTCTTAAATACAGATTGCCAAATCTAACATTAATGAGACAGATTGAGGATAAATTTTTAGATGTATCAAGGTGTGTTATATAATTTGTGCTAATACCTAATAATAAAATGATATTTTAAATAGGAAAATAAATTAACGATAAATCTGATCGTTAATTGACATTTTATTATTAATTATGAGTATATGAATTTCTCCAGATTTGTCAGTCTAGTGATGAGCTCTCAGCGTCTTACCTGAAGGGTTACGTATATTGCCAATTGGGAGATATACTAAAGGACGACTTTCAACCTTTTGAAGTAACATAAACAAATAAATTAATAAATGTTCTAGTGTCCCATGATGGAAAAAGAAGGAACTAGATATATATTAGTCGTACATTACTCTTGTTTCTAAGTTTTCAAACCAATTTGCGGTTTATTAGGATGGGCAGGTTAATTAATTAAACTAGAGAAAATGTTTCATCAAAGAGAACTTAGTTTGATAGTATTGATTAAAACCTTAATAAGGAATAAAACTAGTAAGTAGGGAGCTCAATGTACTCGCTACGTCTGCACTGGCGTAGGATGACGCTTATGTCATGTCACAAAATCTTATTATTTTGGGAATTAATTAAGTTAAGAGTTTGATTTTAATACATTATATAAAGATATCTACACAGTCATCCAATTAATTTATTTTGTTTGGATGACCTTTTAAATAATGAGTGTGATAATAAATTATATATGTTAATGTATCAATATAGAATTGAATGACAGTGTAAAATTCATTTACATTTTCAATACGTTCCAATCAAATTCTTAAGTTAAGTACCTTACAAGCTTTAGGTGGAGAAGGTTATTAAGATGCTTATATTTAAAAGGCTTGTCTCTGTGATAGAGGATCCCAGTGACTTACTCAAATTAGATCCAGGGTGACAAGTGAACTAATCAAATAACTTGTTCCAGCAACCATTTGGCAAAACACAGCTGTGATATTCTACTGAAGTCTTAGACTTCACGAGTCCAGCTCAAAATTGATACTAATGCTTATTACTATAAGCCTATATATCTTATATCTACAAAGGAAGTAAGTTTGATCAACTCTTTCCTTATGTTACTTTTGCGCCTCTTAAAATATATTTGTAAGTTTGTATTTAATAAGCATTATTAATCATTAATATAAATTTAAAGTATTTAAAAAAATATAAAAAATTAAAAATTAATGATTGATATATATTTATAAAATATATATTAAATATGTTTTAACAACATGCAAATATTTTTCTTTAAAATAATAATCATGAAAATCTTTATAAAGGAGGCCCCAAAGAAAACACAAAAAGTATGTTGCACAAACCTCCACTTGGAAGAACCAATGGAATTCTAAAGACTCCATATTCTTCTTATTTCTACAAATTTGCCATGCTGAAGAATCAATGATTGTCACATCCAACCCACTGCTTTAAAATTAACGTATATGAGATGATTTAATAAGATCACAATATAAGTGCATAGATATGAAACTCATTATTGAAAGAAAATGAAAAAAATTTTAGCCACTAACTTAGTGCAAATTTTTAGGTCCATTGATTAAAATTTGAATGTACCGTATTTTAAAACAAGTAATGCCACACATTCTCTTAATTCGTTATTCTAATTATTGTATTTGGCAATAAATTACTATTTTCTTCTTATTTTACCCTTTAAAATTGTAAAGTATTATTCTTAGGTTTATTAGAATAATAATTAGGTTAATGAATTAGCTAAGAAGAGGTAACATTACTCTTTTAAATTTTGTCTGGTTTAGATTTTAGATTTTAAATTAATAATTATAATCTTTTAAATGAATTTATATTCTTTTCACACTACATCCTTCTAATATTAGATTTAGATTATCTAAGTCAAATATTTTATTTTAAATGATAAAGTGAGAAATCTCATAGTTGGATTAATAAAGTAAATAATGAGACCTATTTTCATTTTATTGATTTAACAGTGGGATTTTTTTTTTTTACCTTCTAAATTGAGATAACTCATTTTAAAAAATATTTGTCCATTTGAAATTGACCCTAAATAAATCTTCAATTAAAAAAAAACATAATTGCAAGTTATTTCCTTGTTAACAAATGCAAGTCTATATATATGCACAAACAAAATGTTCTTGCAAGGAGGAAGTTGCTCCATTAAAAGCCCAATTGCTAGTGGTTTTCTAGCCCAACCCAATTAGACCAACGGAAAGTCTATAACGAAATTGACCCAAGAAAAAAAAAATTGTTGCAATTGATTAATCTTGCACTGCTTTCGAAGCTGGCACCTAAACGTCCAAGGTTGATTATGACTTTTCTGTTGTAGGTAGGTTGATGATTATGATTTTTATGGATCATTAAATTTGGACTCATTTGATGATAGAAACTTTATTATGTTCTTAACAAAAACAAAAACTGCTCCTTGACGATTTTCATCCTGCTGTTTATATATATATATATATATTTTTTTTGTGTTAAATAAGTTTTTATTTCCTGTAAAATTAAAAATTTTGTATTTGGTCCCTAACTTTTTGTTGTTAAGAATTAGTCTCTAATTTTTTTAGTAGGTTTTAGTCCCTACTGTTAGTAAGGAGACGTTAAGTGTTGACATGGTCGTTAAATATGACACATAACACCGTTAAATGTGTCACGTGCCACATGATACATTTATCAAATACGTCAGTACTTAATGTCTTCTAATAGGAACTACTAAAACCTACTAAATTTTTTTTAGGGACTAATTCTTAACAAAAAAATTTTTTAGATCAAACACAATTTTTAATTTTACGAAAACTAAAAACATATTTAATCCTTTTTTTCTCTCCTTTTTTTTCCTTTCCTTTTCTTTTCCAATTTTTTTTATACAATATACTTTTAGATAATACTCATTTTGGTATTTGATAATGTAAGTATGAGTCATTTTAATTTATGGAATTTAAAATTTAACTTTCTAAGCTTTGAAACTGTAAATCGCAAGCCAAATTAGTCATTCAAATCATTATTATTACTGTGTCATCATGTTTTCACTGATTTATCATATTAAATAAGATTGTGACAACAACTGCGTTTGCAAAAGAATTGTGGCAACACTTGAGATTGTAAATGAAGGTGTGAGTGCATTTATAGTTGCAAATGAAACTGTGATATCAACTGATATTTGCAATCTTAAATATTGTCACTACCAAATTTTTAATCCTAAATGGTATTACAATCTCATTTACAGTTTTAGTTCTTGTCACATCCCCATTTAATGTGACAAATCAATGAATATATAAACGATAATAAACTAACAGATTAATTTGTTAAATTTTAAATTTCAGAGACTAAAATAACTCAAATTGATATTTTTTAAAAATTAAAATGAGCATTACATCCTATATACTCCTTTGGATCCTTGGTTTCACTGACATGCAATTTGACCTTTTCTTTGTTGATTCAATCTGTGATTTATTTTGTTTTTCTTATTTGTTTATATTAAAATTAAACTGCACTATATAAGCCAATAAGTGATGAAACGAAAACAAAAGAAGGTGTCAACCTGGAATGAATATGGCCTCTAAATAAAACTTTGATCGCCTGAAGATTGGAAGTCAACTTTTTTTCTTTAACTTGAAAAGTCAATTTTTTCATATTCTTACAAGTCATTTTTATATATTTAATATATAATTAACACCTTCATTATTATATTAAAATATTGCTAAGGTAGAAGACAAATTTGACTCACAAGGTTGAAGTAATGAATATTAAATGATAAAATCTAATTTTTTTTTTAAATAAATGCTTTCATTACCAATAGGGTTTGCTTGCCCATCAACTCCAATGGGTTCATTAGGGCTAAATTAATCAAAGGGAAATACTATTTGTACACTTAAAAAATAGTCACTTAATAGTCACTTAACAGAGAAATAAATATTATAAAGCAAAGAAATAAACATTGTTATCGAACATTTTTGCGTGCCTGTGCACGCACGAGTTTAATGTTATTACCAAACAGTAAAACAAATATTGTCATTAAACATTTATGTGTACTCGTGCACGCATGTGTTTAATATTACTTGTTTTATGTATTTGACAATGTTTATTTCTCTGTTATGTAATGTTTATTTTTTCTACTATATAATGTTTGTTTTTTTATTAGGTGACTATTAAGTGACTATTAAGTGACTATTTTTGACGTATACAAATAGCGGGGTTGTTAGTTAAAAGATTGTAGAAGCTTACTAGGAAGGCTCTCCAAAATAATTGGAATCAAGAATTACATGTTTTTGAAGAGAGATTCTTACATTTTACATGAATAAGAGTTCTTTTTTGCTCTACTTTATTGGATGTTTTAGACATCAACACTATGGACTTGCATTGTAGACTACAATATTAATATGTGAGACATCTAATAAAACATAATAAGAAAAGAAAAATGTTATGTAAACAATCAATATCATCTCCACTTGTTGTCAACAAAATTAATATTTGTTTCCTCTCCTATCTCCCTCATGCTCTTCTTTTTTTTTTCTTCTTCTCTATTTTTTCCCTCCTCTGCCACTCTCCCTTCATTTTTCTCTTCTTCATTAACGTTCTAGATTCCAAAGTTTTCGTTTTTGTTTCTATCATATTTTTTCTTTATAGGCACTCAAAATTTTGAGTACATTTTTAGAAAAGTTTGTGCATGCTTATTCAAAAATTTGTGTATATGAGCATCAAAGTTTTCTTCTTTGTCTTCATTTTTGTTTTTGATTTGACGTATTTTTGTTTTGATTGTTCAAAAGTTTGTGCATGTGTGTAAAAAAATGTGTGTGCTTATTCAAAAGTTTGTGAATGTGAACATCAGATTTCTCCTCTTCGTATTTGTTTTCATTTTCATTTCTGTCATATTCATTGTTTCTATTTGTTCAAAAGTTTGTGTATTAGAACACTAAAGTTTGTGTATGCTTGTTCAAAAGTTTGTGCATGTGAACAACAAAATTTTATTCTCTTCATTTTTAATTTTGTCTTATTTTTTGTTTCAGCTTGTTGAAAAATTTCATTACTAGAAAATCATTCTCTACTGATGATTTTTTATTGATTACCAACAAATTTCAAAGATTTCACTGGATTTTTATTGGATACTATCTGACGGTAATGAGCTCGTCAGTAACTACTTATCACAGATATATTCGTTGATAACGAGTCTTAGAAACGATGCCAGGGAGAATGTTAACGACAGATATATCCATCTGAAATAAAAAAATAATTAAAATACTACAATATATAAAATAATTAATTAATACACAAATAAAAATAAATATTATTATTAATTAACATAACCAAAATACATTAATTGAAAATACATACCATATTCTTTATTACAAAAATCATAAAATCTTACATTATTCTCTACCCTACGAGTAGTAAATAAAACCTAATTCGATCTTAACATTATTATTGCTAGAGACTTAGTCATTTGCTTGCGTCTTCTATTGGCGATCTTCTTCCCTACAACTCCAATGACTAAATAAAACCTAATTCAATCTCATAGTAGATATTACAATATTATTATTGCTAGAGAGTTGGTCATCTGCTGGTGGAGAATTTCCTACAACCATAGACTTGACCATCTCTCACAATGGGTAATTTTTTACAGACATGTCCATAGTAGAACCCTAGAACTACTAAAATCCTAATTTGACAATAGCGAACCATCTGCTGGCAGAGAACGATTCTCTCTACGCAGCCAGACCATAAATCCTTTCCAAAAAAGCAATTCGACATTCGAGATCATCTATAAACAGTGGTCATGATTGTGAGGGAGGTGCCTCTAAAGGTGGAGGTGAATGTCCACTTTTGTTTGTCATATCCTAAAAAGAATGTAAAAATACAAGTTAATAAAAATATTAATACTGATTATAAGCATACTCCTAAATATACTCAAATTCTAAAACCTAACACAAATCCTAAATATATTCAACTTAACATAAATCTAACACAAATTCTAACACAAATCTTAAATATATTCAACTTAACATAAATCTAACACAAATTCTAAATATACTCAAATAAACATGAACCTAAGACAAATCTTAACTCAAATCCCAACCCTAAAATACACTAAAATCAATTATGAAAATACACATAAATCACAGATAAAAAATGAACCCTAATTCTAAACCCTAACATTAAACAAATACCTAGAGCAATTAAATGAACCCTCATTGATAATGAAAAGTAAGGTCATATTAATAAGCTATTACATGTATCTATGCTGTTTAATTAAAATAGTCAAGGCACACTTTTATCATCCTTTTACACATATACTAATAATTATGCAAAACCATATATTATAGTACAAGAATTATAAACTAATGAATAATGTATGTACATGTTAGTCTTTAAATATACATCATCAATTTGAGTGTGCATAATAATCAATTATTAATTTACTCGCCGTGCGCTATCATTAACTTATTAAATTTGTATGATAATTAAACCCTAAATCTATATAGCTAACTAAACCTTAAAATGTGGAAACCTATTTTGTTTTGCTCTCTCTCTCTCTACATATATACACACAGAGTTCTCAAATGAATTTGACAGTCTGATTGATTGTATCATAATCTTATGATAAAGAAAATAAATAAGAAATTTAATAAAACCGAACTTCCAAACCCTAAATCTTGAATTTATTAAAACAAATTACCATGTACCGGCAAATATATTTGTCGATAAGTAAATTTGTGTTTTTAAAATTATTTAATAATTACCATCAGATAAATCCAACGGTAATATGAAGGTGCCACATGGCGCCACATTATTCCTGTGGATATTGCGGTTGATATATTCTCTACCAGTAATCATTAGCTTCAACATTTACATTGTCGAAAAATGGCTTTACCAACAAATATCGTACTTAAAATCCTCAGTAGAGACCGATTTTCTAGTAGTATTTGTACACACGAGTTTAAAAGTTAGTGTATCTGTTTAAAAATGTTTATGCATAGTAGAGAATGTACCCACACACTTAGAATGTGAGTGTGGAGCAGGAGAGAGAGTGACAGTTGTTTTTCACTATTTAATGTGGTCCAGTTCGATTTTATTTGGTTTCTGTATTTGAAAAAGTTTGTGCATGTGTATAAAAAAATTTGTGTATGCAATTGTCGCTGTATATAGCATATGTAACTAGCTATATTTTGATTATACACTTAGCATTATTGTAAATAAAAATTCTTGTTCTTAGAACACACAAGAATTTTTTACACACTAAGTTGAATAGGGAAAGCAAGGCATGCAACATATATCTATTTATAATATATAAATTTTTATACACAAGTTTCTATGCATGCCACATCACATTATTAGATGAGTTGGAAACCTCTAAGTACCTAAACAAAATAAATCTCTTCTATCTTTAGTGTTTGTAACCCCCTTTTTCACAATAAATCATTCTTCTTCTTTGATATCTGGAACCCCCTCACTCAATAAATATATTTATAATATATAATTTCTAATACACAAGCTTCTATGAATGCCTTGCAAAGTCTAATATTATACAATTCAAGCATCCATAAACCTCATAGTCTATTAGTTCTCCCTCAACTCTTCCCTTACGCGCTTAACAATAATTATGACCGCCAACGTAATAGAAATCTATGCAAAAACTTATATTTTCTTATACGTTGATACATATTTGTATCAAGAATGTTGACCAACCATGTGATTTGCAACGTCCCCTCATTCATTTGAAACATAAGATTAAAATAGTTAACAACACATTTGCTCTTATTATGTATCTTAATTTCATTTCTTTCAAAAATTATAATATTACAATATGCTCTTTCATCAAATTCACTTGCAAGCCACAATAAAAGATAATAAATTTATTTCAATTCTTTTGTAAAGAGTTTGGATATAAATAGGAGCGTGTATATATTATTTTATTAAAATTAAAAATAGTAGAGTTTTAAACTAATATCGAGGCTAGAGATAAGATTTTCCTAATAGAAATTTTCAAGAAAATATCATTAACAAAAATATTAAAACTTATGTTGTTAATAGATTGAAACATTAAGAGATTGACATTACAACTATTTTATAATACTACCGCATCAATTTATTAAACTTTTTATACTATTAAAGCAACATTAACAAACGTTGTCCGCGCATTGTTGGGGTTCAAAATCTAGCTAATAAAAAAATTTGAACATATGCGACTAATCCTTGTTTTTGTGGGCTCTAACTAATCAGCACTAACACAGTTTATACTAAACAATTGCAAAGTAAGGAAGCATGAGAATTATATACATTATAAAAAGTCACTGAACGAAGTGGAAGAATTTACTATATAATATATATGTCAGTAGAGAGTGTAATTATCAGTAGAGTTATTATGTATATCTTGTGCACTACAACCACTAATACTAATGCTGATCATGCTATGCATTTAGGACTATATAATATAACATATTATATGAACTTAATTGTTAGTGGTGGTAGGGGACCAATTTGTACTAAGGTTGTGGAGGCTAAGGTTGTGACGAGCGGCGTTTTGGGAACTGCAATAAACGACGGAATGAGAGACTTGTCTCTAACTGCCATGACCAAAAGGTTGAGACTCACTTGGTCACGTGCCATTTTTGAAGTATTGTATCTATGAACAAAAGGATTAGGATTAGATAGGCATGAATTCAATAAAATGTGTTGGCTTTGGGTTTGGCAAGTGTTGTTTGTAGTGTAACAGTAGCTCATGAGCATCTTTTGTCGTCAATACTTTCATTGGAGAAACATGTCAATGTTGAGGGAATGACCCATAAATTTAATGAACTTAAAATGTAAGATAAAGCCCCTAAAGTAATTTAGAGTGGACTCTCATAGTAAAAAATGTTGGCTTTTTATAGTACTTGATTTTTATTTTTTTAGATGACATGAGATTTTGTTTTCATATTTTAAAATTTAAATAGGAAATATGAAATGAGATGAGATGCTTTTAAAATTTAAATAGGAAGTAAGAGATAAGATACGATGCTTTTAAATTTTAAATAAGATGATTTAAAAATTAAATAATGTTTCACTAATTAATAGGTTAATTTTAAAAATTTGAAATAAATGTTTTCTATTATTTTGATTTTAAACTTTATTAGAAATCTATTTTAGATTTAGTTTATAAATAAACAAAAGGTAAAGGAGTTTAGTGTGAAGTTTTAGTCCCACATTGCTAGTTTTGAAGAGTTGGAGTGTTAGTCTTCCTCTATAAATAGAACCCTTCCTAAAGTGTTTAGACTTATTAATTTACTCAAGAGCTTGAATGTTCTGTTTCTAGTGAGACTA
The DNA here is from genome assembly GCA_003254905.1 of Nissolia schottii. Classification (NCBI taxonomy): domain Eukaryota; kingdom Viridiplantae; phylum Streptophyta; class Magnoliopsida; order Fabales; family Fabaceae; genus Nissolia; species Nissolia schottii. The sequence goes on from QANU01019398.1 coordinate 332,573, forward strand.
TTTGCTCTAGTTTAATATTTTTGTTCGTGGCGAAGTAATGCTTCCGCATATAGTGTTAATGTCAGGTCGTTAGAGTGTTCCGAGTTAGTCAACGATATCGTTTGAGTTCCTACCGAGCTCGCGGGAAATGACAGTTAGTCTCTAGCAACTCCAAGTGATAGGGTTGTTGCTTATGATCTATTTTAGTCATTATTTTATTTTCATATTGTATAAGCATGATTTAGTTTTAGTGTTTTCAACCTTTTAGAAAGATAAGGATTTGTCTTTAAAAAAAAATAAGGATTTCTTTGTGAAAGAGACGTTTTTAGAAAATAAGGATTTATGAAAGTATTGTTTTATGAAAGTATTTATGAAATTGTTTTATTGAAACCTTTTATAGAAACATGTTCATTTCATTTATGAAAAATAAATTTATCTTTATGAATGTTTACAAAATTGTTTATGAAAGGATTTTAAAAATCATGAAAACCTTTTTATAAAAGTCACAAGGCCGTTGTTTTTAATGCATACATGTGTATGTTTATGGATTTCAAAATATTATGATTATGTTAGTTATTTCAGTTACCAGTTATTAGTTACTATGATCATGTTGTTATATTTAATTTATTTTCATGGGAGTTGAATCTTAGATAATATTGTACATCAACAACAACCTATGTTGACCCTTGGTGTACCATTGTATATTAAGTTCAACTATAAAAAAATCTAGGGATTTAGATAGATCAGATTATCATTACCTATCAATACCTAGGTACTTTGATAGTCAGTTAAAGTAGACCGTAATGCTCAAGATCCATCTATCTAGATTACTTCCAATGATATTGTTTTAATGTTTTCATAAAAGCTTTATTATTAAGTATTATGATATAATATTTTTGCATGATAATTACTATATATATTGCTTATGTATGTCCCTATTTTAAAATGTCCTGTGGGTATTGTGGGTGATCACATGCTTACTGAGGCTCTTCCCAGACTTCTTACCCCTCAACTCTTCCTTCAATTATAGGTTAAAATGTAGAAGCAGTCCATGGAGGTATGGTCAGTTGCAGCGATGTTAGAATTCGTAAGTAAGCAATCACCTTGAAGTGAAGCTAAGCTATCCAGAGGTTCATGTCAGGATATTTTTATTTTATAATCGAGTTAGTGTTTAGAGTGCTCCAATTGTATCTAGGCAGGATGTTCAGATCGATTGCGTATTTTACATGTATATTTATGTTTATTGTAAAGAGTTTATTTATGTTTATTCAAAAAATATGTTTTAGTTTGTTTTATTTAAAATTTAAAATGCATGTTTTTATGAAAAAATGCTCCTTACGTGCCAGTAAAGATTTTCAGATTGCTACAGTTGAGCCTTACATTTGAGAGGGACATTATTGTGTTTCAAGTGTGAATATAAAGTCACACATTGATGAATGATGAACTAAGTGAAGATAATATATTTGGGAAGACTCATGAACTCATGCACTAAGGTTTTGGGTTAAGATGTGATGTTTAACCCATTTTTGTGTTTTTCACTTTGTCATTTGAATTTCCTCGAGTTTGGGCCATGTTCACTGCTTTGTACCCAACAACAAGTGTCTTAGCGGGGAATAAATCCTTTCATAATGTTTATTTTTCATATGATATTGATTTAGAAGGTGGGACTCATACCTAAGGTATGACACAAGATGATGAAAGAATTAGTGATGAGACATCGTACATGACAAAGTTATGTAAAAAATTAACATGAGAATACATGATTCTTTATCGTCTTAAAAGTTTTGATAGTTTTTGAGAAATTATTAAGTGTTCATAAAATATTGCGTTAAACTATATTTTAATTATTATTTACCGTGACATTTTATCTTGTGTTTACTTTGAGGTAAAAGTTACTCATGAATTAGATTTACGATTAATTAATTTTCCTCATGATTCTAATTCATGTAACTTTTAGCTTATTTTTATCACCAAACAGACCCTTAATGTGTTGGTCTTTAAAGCTGTGGGAGAGAACCCAAAATTGGGGGAGATTTTAAACAAATGGGCTAAGTGAGACACAAAGCATGTTAGACATCACATCTTGACCAAATACCTTAAGGCAATAAGTTTATGGATCTTCCCAAATATATATTCTTCACTTAATCCAAATTTCACTGATGTGAGACTATTACATTCACACTTAGAACACACAATCTCCCTCGTCAAGTGTGAGGCCCAACATTGGTACGTTACCCCCTTAGTGGAAGCTTCTTCTCACGACAAACCGGCTCATGGGGTGATACTACACCCCAAGCACAAATATGTATCACTAGGTCAGTCACCAAACCCAGATGCAAACATTGTGAGAAAATTTTAAGCTGGATTTAAACCATTGGCTATAATACCACTTGTTGGGCATAAAGAGATGAGGAGAAGCCCAAAATTAGAGGATTTTTTAACAAACAGGTTAAATGAGACACAAAGTGGGTTAGACACCACATCTTGACCCAAAACCTTAAGGCAATGAGTTTATGGGTCTTCTGAAATATATATTATTTTTTTAGTCCAAACTTCATTGATGTGAGACTATTACATTCATACATGGAACACAACAATCTCTCCCCTCAAGTGTGAGGTCCAACATCGATATGCCCCCTTAGCAAAAGCTTCTCAAACTCTCATGGTAAATGCTCATGGATTGGTATCACACTCGAGCAAACACACATTAGCTGGGCCGTTGCAAACTCAAGTGCAAGCTTCGTGAGAAAATTTTAGGCCGCATATAAATCATCGGTTCTGATACCACTTTTTTGGCTGTAAAACGGAAGGGCGGAGCCCATAATGGGAGAGATTTAAATAAACAGGTTAAGTGAGACACAAAGTGAGTTAGACGTCACATCTTGACTCAAAAACTTAAGACAATGGGTTTTGAGTCTTCCCAAATATATACTCTTCACTTAATCCAAATTTCGTCAATGTGAGACTTTTAACATTAACACTTGGAACACAACAATCTCCCTTCTCAAGTGTGAGGCCTATCATTGGTACACTCCCCTTTCAACAGAAGCTTTTTCTCACAACAAATCGGTTCATGGGTTGGTACCACACCCTGAGCACAAACACGCATCACTGGACTAGCTAGCCACCAAACCAAAGTGCAAACACTGTGAGAAAATTTCAGGTTGGATTTAAATCATTGACTTTGATACCACTTGTTGGGATTTAAAGTGGTGAGGAGGAGCCCAAAATTGGAGAAGATTTTAAACAAATGGGCTAAGTGAGACACAAAGCAGGGTAGAAGTCACATCTTGATCCACAACCTTGAGTTTATGAATCTTTCTAAATATATATTCTTCATTTAATTCAAATTTAATCGATGTGAGACTATTACATTCACACTTAGAACACAAGAATATTCCCCCTCAAGTGTGAGGCCTAACATCGATACGCTCCCCCCTTAACGAAAGCTTATTCTCATGGAAAACCTACTCATGGGCTAGTACCACACCCCAAGCACAAACATGCTTCACTAGGCCAGCCACCAAACCCAGATAAACATCATGAGGAAATTTCAAGCTGGATTCTAACCATCGGCTATGATACCACTTGTTGGGCTTAAAGAAATGAGGAAAGCCCAAAACTGGAGGATGCTTTTTTTTTTTTTAAAGGGCAAAGCAAGACACAAAGTGAGTTAGACGTCACATCTTGACTCAAAACTTTAAGGCAATGAGTTTATGGGTCTTTCGAAATATATATTCTTCACTTAGTCTAAACTTCATCGATGTGAGACTGTTACATTCACACTTAGGACACAACACAGTGGTTACTTATCTTGCTGTTAGATATTTATCAAAAATTTCAAACTAATCACTCTGTCCAATTTTACATGTCGTATTTTATCCAAAACTTTGTCCAAAATTAATTATCATTTGATTAGATTAATGAAATATTAATTATTGTCTTTCTAACTATACTCCTATTTATTATAAGCTTTCTATTATTATATTAATTGCATTACAATTTTTTATAACACTTATTAAAAAGTAACTTAATTTAAACAATTAATATTTTATTTAAATATATGCAAATTAATTAATTTTTTAATATGTGTATTTATTAAAAATGATATGTAATATTGAGTGGAGTGAGTAAATAAATAAGGGCTTATAACATTATTCAACTCCGCTCAATTACTTCTCTTAGTTTTCCGAGAAAAAGTACTGTTCTATTACATTGTTTATTTCTTTCTTACTTATTTTTTTTGACAAATTTTGACTGGAATAAGATCAGGTAGATGTGGTAAGGTTACATTGGTCATGATTATTTTAATGCTTATCATGATCGCTCTCTGATCTACTTGAGAAAATCACTAAATATGCTATGGCCATGTGCTTAGGCCTCAGTGGGCTACTTAGTAGGTATTTTGCCCCCAGCCTAAGGGGTTCTTTTTAAATGCAAATTAAATTCTAAAGAAAATTTACTTTGATTTGAGAAGCATAAGCCTTTTCTCCACTAGCCTGTGCTACTTTCTCTACCTTTTTTGGTTGTTAAAAGACTAATCCCCTTTGAACATGTGCTTAAGCTTGTAATGCACATTAAAATATTGTGTTTTTATCTTTGGCTGGTTTCCAACCCAAATGCATGATTCAGGATCCAATTGCGCCAAGATATATTCTTTCATAAAGCACTTTTTGTAAGATAGGTATATATAGTTCTTTTATAAACACTGCCTTGTCAACACCCTTTAGACAAGTGGTTTCTCCAATGTTCTTACTCCATTTCATGATATTGTTGAGTTTCCTTCCAATTTTAACATTTATCCTATAGCCAATGCATTGGAAGAAATTATCAGGAGAATAAAACCTATTTTTTTTAAAAAAATTTATTTTGTATTAGCATAAAATTTAGGTGTGTTCGACATCGATCATTTTAGACATTTTGAGTACCAATAAAGATATTTATAGATCATCTGTAAAAGTAGTTTTCATTAATAAAAATCAAATTCATGTTCTTTTAAGATATAATTCATTTCTTTATCAACTGTGTCAATCATATTTAGCTTGACAAATAGAATTGTGTTATAACTATTTGTATAATGACCCTTCAACTTTATGTAATAGAAAGATATATTATTAGCTACTTCATGACACTGAAATGTCATTATGCAATTGAGACTAAAATATGATTATACTTCTATGATCCACTTAATAATTTGTCCTACGCTATTTGTTTACCTTAAAATTGCAATTAATTAAGCATAATCCTGACATTGGATACAGTGATGCAAAGGCCAAAAGGCAGTCCAAGTTTTCCCAAGGTCCTATGAACATCTTAATTAGTATTTATTTGGACTAGTTTATTTTAAATTCAAAATAATTTATAATCAAAAGTTTGAGTTTTGAAGAACAAGGAAAATTCTCCTAAAATAAAAATTTCAAAACATGAACGGCACTTTGAGTTTTATTATAATATTAATCTTGCTTTGATGTACATGTTTACATGAAGCAGGGAGGGTTGCTGTCATACATATTGGTGAAAAAAATTCCCATTTTCCAGCTTGAATAAGTGGAATCTTACAGTGAAAATCTTAATTCTTAACCTGGATTTTATATTATATTATTTGATTTTACTTTATTTTATTTTCGGGTGAGTAACTGATCACTTTTTTGTAAAGGCACATCTTTCATTCAAATTAGGAAGATTTATTCAACCTTAAATAATCCATGTGTTGCTATACGTGTGTGCTGCCAAAGATGTGTTAAGTGCATAACACATAATCAGTAAATGTTAATATAATGTGAAAAACAGTACCTGATCTACTCATTTAAAATTGTACTAATATTGTTAAACATCTTGATTAAAACTAGTAAATGGACACCATAAAGACTACAGAGAACAAGAAATAACGGTATTATGAGGGTTGTGCATTACAATGGAGGTGAGCCTATTTATAAGCTGAAAACCCAATGACCAAAAGACAAATTACAATCAATCAAATATTTAAAAGATTATAATTAAATCAAATCATTTACAATCATTAACATAAATTATTCTTAACAAATATAATGTGGGTTCTTCCATTTCTGGTAAAAATAAAATAAAATAAAATGAAGAAATATTGATGCCAAGATAAACACACGTGTTGTTAATTTCATTGATCTGAGGTAAATATATAGATCCTCGATCAAGGGAATGGAATGATGTTGATGCACTTAGCTGAGGTGACAATTGATCCAGGAAGAGTGATATATTATTTTAACAAATTCTCTACATAAAAACATAAATGTAAAAGGGAGAGGGTGGAGTGATGCATACTGAATCACAAGGAATGAGCACACTCTGAGTGCTTTCAGAAGGTAGCAAATATCTCATTGATCCTCATTTGGGTATTCTCAGGTTGATCTTTATCATTGATCTTGGAGTGAGTCTTCATCATATTGGATTGGTCACTTGTATTGGGATTATAGTCTTTTACCCCATATATACAAGGTAGAGGGTGGTGAATGCCTAACATCCTAGCTTGGAGAGGAAAAAATGTAGAGAAGCAGAAGGCAGACCCTTGGTACACATGTCTCCCAATTGCATAGAGGAAGACATTGGCATGAGCTTCATAAGGCCGAGCTGAGACTTTTCATGAACAATGTGACAATCTATGTTAAGGTGTTTGGTTTGTTCGTAAAAAAAATGGACTAGTGGCTATATGCAATGCACTTTGGTTATCACAAAATAGTGCATGAGGGTGATGATAGGAAATCTGCAAGTCACAGATAAGGTAGAAAATTCGTTGTAATTCTAAAGTGACTATAGCTAAAGCACGATATTCGGCCTCCGAAGAAGAGCGAGACATAATAGTCTACTTCTTGGTATGCTAAGAAACCAGATAGCTTCTAAAGAAGAAGCAATATTCACATCATTAAGTTTGGGCCTCAACATGAATTTTATGTGATAATTATACAGTTTAACCAACATTAAGTCACCTATCCTACGACTATTACTAATGGTAAAAAACCATAAACCCTAGAGGTGGAGAGGATGCAAAATGGCTTACTAGCTGTGGTGCTTGGAGGTGGGTCTTGCTGGGATGGCAATAATGGCTAGCTTCTACAGATGTTGGCAGTAGAGTCGAACGTGGCGACAATGACGTCTTCTGGGTGGCAATAGTATGTTATCGTGGTGACATCAGTTAGAGAGAAGAAGGAGTAGAGGATGACTGAGGTGGTAGTGATGGCACGATGGTGGTGTTCCCATTCAGGAGACAGAGGTGGCAGTGTTCCTTTCAGGAGGCACGGCAACAACGACGCTCCCTTCTAGAAGTGTCGGCGAGGGTTGGTGGCATGGTGGGAACGACGTTCCCTGCTAGAGGCGGCAACAGTTAGGTGGTCAATTAGACAGAATAATGAGAGTTAGAGAGAAAGATGAGAAGAGGATAAATGAGGAAGAAGAAGGAAACACATTTTGCAGTCTCAACACTTACCTGCAGATTTATCTGCTGGTAAACCAATTCGTTGAAAAAGGTTATTAAGTGAAATGACACATTTTGTTTGGGCGGGAAATTTTTCGCTCACTTAAAAATTCATTACTAGCAGAAATTTTTTTCTGCCAATAAATAACACTTACTGGTGGATATATTTGTCGGTATGTACCCTAAACCCTAAAGCCTGACCCTTATCCTAAACCTTAAGCCCTAAACCCTAAACAACTTGTATCGTATTAATCCAAAATCAATTACATGCATTTATAAGGTCTCACAAATTGTTTGCACCAATTTTATTGTTCATTGCTCTTCATTCTCGAAATAGATGAATATATATATATAACAAGTAATCACTCATACCTCTTTTCAAAACAAAATTAAGACGATTGTGTCACTTGACATATGTGCCTTAATTATATCTAATTAGCTAGCCATAACTCCACAAAAATCAATTTGTTCCTCAATATTGATGATTTTCAGCAATTACTTGTATGTTATTAATAGGTAATCATGAAAATCATGCCTATAATTAATTTGTAATTTTATCCAAATGTTGAACTCATAATCCGTTGGATACATCATAATTACAATTTCTATGCTTTGCTACAACCATAATTGTATACTCAAGAATAATATAAATCGTAAATTAAATAACCTAAAATCCAAAACCCTAAACCTTAACCAATAAATTTAATATAAATAAGCTATTACCGGCATATATATTTGCTAGTATTGTTGTCATCAAACTAGTATAAAACCCAATATTTACCAATGGATATATCTGCTGGTAATCGGTTGGCACCAAATCGTGCCAAAATTTATCGATGGATATTTCGGTAGATAACTATCCACTAGTAAATTTGAAGATCTTGGTCCAAAGGCTTCTGAAGAGCACTTATCGATGGATTTTAGACATAAAATTCGCTAATAATTCTGGCCAATATATTCGCTAGTAGATAGCGTTTTCTAATAGTGAATATTAGGTAGCACACAATTCAATTTAATAATTTATGATCATACAATATTTGCTTTTGAAAAATAGAATTCACATTTTGTTCTCCTTTAACCCTCACATAATTACAAGAATTGATCCTCTAATACAAGTTCTTTTTTAAAAAAAATATTTATCAAATATCATGTTGATTTTTGAAATATTAGAAAAATTCTTGTATAGATATAACTAGATATTAGAGTAATTCTTAAAAGCACTAGAAAAGAATTGAGTGAAACAATATTTTAATTCTTAGAGGAATCGAACCTCAGCATATTGGTATCTCAAAGAAAAACCACACTTACATTAGGAAGTACGAACACTTTGTAAGATTGTCGTGTCTTGAGTCCGACACATTGTGGACCCTAACAGTACGCATGTCTCGTGTATCTGAAAATGTCCAAGTAAAAGTTAATGCTTGGTCTTGTCCAAGCATGTCTTGGTTGTATCCGAAAAATGTAGTACACTCAACCAACAAAATCCAACATAATAGGTAGATGATTGAGTTCCTTAAATATTTGGTCAGAAGTTCAAATTCTAACAATGTATATAGATCTCGAAAGGGATTAGTCGCAGTTGTTGGACATCTTATGAAAATAAAATTAATAAATCTTTATTATAAATTTACTTAAATACTAGGCTTTGGACTCCAAATTGTTTCTCTTTACAAATGTTTTTTTTTACCCTTAAATTTATTTATTTATTTTCAAAGCTACTGATTTTACAAAGACCCCTTTAACTTTCAGGCCTTAAACGTTGAATTCAAGTTTACTTACCCATTATGTCGTCCTTTTCAGTAGCCACATTAATATTGATCATCCATTATAAGTTATGCTTAGACAATTGCATGTGCAGGTAATATTGTTATCGTTAATTATTTCATTCATATTCAGGGAAGGACAGACATTACACAACTGAAGCAGCTTCCCCTTTATGAAAAAAAATATATGCAAAGGACTATGAGTGTTAGTACTGTTAGATAGGTTACCATGATACTTGTTAAGACCCATGTGTTCCTGCCCAATGGGATAACAACTTCAACGTGGATTCTCATGAAGTAAGCACCAACTAGATTGTGTTCTGATCTTATAATTATAATAATGACCATTAAGCTTCAATTTAATCTTCAATTGGTGCTAGAATTTATTGCAAATTTAAACTTTTAGTCATTTTATTATTAGATAAAGTCTTAGGTGGGCTCACTAATCACCTAATATTTCCATTTCCGTGTTAAAAAGAGGAAATATTGGACCTAAGGCCATGATGCTTCTATAATTTTATGCGTGGAATAATGGACCACCCCATTTATTTATGCTCTTAAAAAATGTCAGGTTAATCATGAAGATTCAAGGCTAATGTTGAGAACCCTCCAGATCTATTTTCTTTGATGGGTTGATTATGTCCACATAGCTCCCTATATATATATGGCTATATCCTATCATATGTGATGGATCAAATTGTGTTATCCTTTTCCCTTAACAAAGAATCATACGTGTTTAGATTCTACTTTGGCAATTGTTTTCTGAGTATGGTCCCAAGAGGAACAATTTGACTCTGGATGAAGTTGATCATCTCTTTCTCTAAATTCTTAATAAAGCGATGCATTGTAAAATTATTCAAATCATGAAATTAACAAGTACATACATTAATTATTGCCTATTCTGAAATTTTTATGTCAAAAGAAAAGGGAAACAACTAGCTAGCAAGGATTATTATTATTAGGAGGAAAAAAGAAAAAGCAAAATATGGGGTCAAAAGATTCAATAAAATATAGAACGGTTGTTGGGAAGGGAAAGAGAAGGGGGTCTATTATTTTATAGTGAGTGGAGTTGTTAAGAAACAAATGATGTTATAGCATAGCATATGTTAATGTCATGACTAATATATATATATATAAAATGTTGTGGTCCTAGTAAGATGATCATAGAGTAAGACTTGATATAGATGGAACCAAGTATGAAGCTATGAATGGTGACCCCATGCACTGTGAAGTTATCTGGAAACACTTTTGAAGTGGGGGATAGGGAGAGAAAGAGGGAAAGAAAGAAAGGGGAGAGAGGCTAGAGAATCTTTGAAAGGAATAATGAATTGGTTTGTTTCTTTGGTTCTTTCTCTCATACAATGTTAGATCAACCCAGTTGTTGGTAGTTTGAACTTTGAAAGTTTGAAACTTTGTTATGTGGGGAAATTAGTTGTTACTTGTTTGTTGGCTATTCTTGAAAGTTCCCAAAATTGCAAAAAGGAAGAAAATAAAATAAAATAATTAAGTACACAACCTATGGCATTCAAAATATTCCAGCATATCCGACCAAACCATAGAAAAATGTTATACGGCCAGAAACTATCAAAATTATTGTGAGAGAATCATATAAATTAATTTAAAATGAATAAGCGAGACATATCTCTTTATTTCATCTAGTAACCCCGTGTTAGTGTGAAAAATTCTGGCTATATATATTTTTTTTCTGGCGGCATGCCCTTCCTGTTTATATACCCCTACACAACACATCCTTTTTCCTCCTCTGACTATTCTGTTCCCTAACCTTGCACTCCTTTCTTACCTTTGCTTTCCCATAACCCACCATCTCTCTCTATCTGTCTCCCCATTTACTCCTCTTTTTAATTTTTATTAATTTTCATTAAAAAACATCTAAGTTCTCTCACCATACACCCTCTACAAAGGGACATGTTTTGTTTTCTCTCATGACCAATCACAGCAAAGAAAAGCAACGGTGGAAGTATATAAATGTTTCCAATTCCAAAGCAGTTTATAGGTGATTTCAGAAGCAAGCTACTTTCACTTGATCTTGAAACTTGAGAGGGAGAGAGAAGGTGTGCAATTACTCTTCTACTGTTTTACTTGCTGTTTTAGTTTTGCTCGTCTTAAAAGCCTTTCTTGCTTTTTACACAAGTTGGAGCTAATGAATAAAATGGTTTGTAACTTGTTCCTTCAAGTACTCTTCCACTTTCACCAGGCTCCGAAGTAACTATTTTTGTCTCTATGCATTTCTTTGTTGTAGAACTGTGTTTTTGTTCATGTAGAATGAAAACCCAGATTGAGTTGTATTGGCAAAGGATGAAGATGGAACGAGTATCTGCATGAAATTCTTTGTTTTGGATATTTAGATGTTGTTAGTTCTCTACATAAATGTTTCTATGGCATACTATGCTATGCAACTCATTTGTTGCTATTGAGTTTGTTCTTTTACATTGTAGAACAAGCAACGACGTAACAGTAACAGGAGTGCTTTTTCAAGACATCGATTACAAATGGATTAAGTAAGAACCATAAAAATATAAAAGACCTACAAATTTAGGCTTTGGATTAATATACCTACTATTGTGGTTTCTTCATGGGCATAGATCTCCACGACACGAATTTTGGGCTCCCTCGCAACACAAAAGTCCATTTTCAAGGCATTTAAATCACAAGACATCATGGCACATGACATGAATATATGTATGTTTGTATGTATGCCAAGACTAATAGTAATCTTTCACAGTCTGAAATATATATATATATATATACACACACACCGATATAAATGATTGATTCAAGCATGTCTTGCTTTGATGTTTTCTAAAATATGAACTAATCAGTTTTCAGTTGCTTACAAAATTGCAGGACAAAATAAAATCTCTCTAGATCGCTGCTAGCTCAGAAATATGGTTAGTTCTTATTATTCTGTCAGTTGATTGCTGCATCTGTTTCGTTGATTAGCTTCTTCCATGTTTTAAGCACTGCTAAAATCATGAAACCGAACATCGATCTTGAACTGGAGGCCTCTGCAGAATGTGAATGTGAGGTTAGCAGCCAGGTTGCATCCAGTGTATCCGTCCAAGAAAACTCTGCAGGCAGCCTCATCACGAATTCAGATCGCGTTTCGCTCGACCTAACTCTCAACTTGAAGAGTAGTAACGAGTTAGGGGCAAGGGACTCGGTGGGATTGTCATTCTCAAGCACTAGTGGTGAGAGCAGCAATGAGGCTGCAGCCTCCCATGATCAGGCCACCGCGCCGCCGCGAGTTTTCTCTTGCAATTACTGCCAGCGCAAGTTCTTCAGCTCGCAGGCTCTTGGCGGACACCAGAATGCACACAAGAGGGAGCGAACGTTGGCCAAAAGGGCTGCCAGGACCGGATTTTTCGCCGAGAGGTATGCCAGTCTGGCATCCCTCCCTCTGCACGGTTCTTTCAGGTCTTTAGGAATAAAGGCACACTCCTCGCTGCTGCACCATGGTTTCGTGCCTGCCATTAGGCCTCCTGAGGCGAAAAGCAATGTGAGATTCGAGCAAGGATATCTCGGCCTTCCGATGTTCCTGGAGGACGATGATTCGGAACTTCTGTGGCCTGGTAGTTTTCGTCAGGTCGCCGCCGATGTAGGCGATAATAATAATACTCATCAGAAGTTCGTGCTCACCCGAAGCTCAAACTCGAGTTTCGCTGAGGTGAATCCGCAAGTAGAGATACACAACTCAACACCAGATTTGACATTGAAACTTTGAAAGGATCTTGGCCTTGCGTTGTTCTGCTTTATTGTTACATTCTTGTACAGTAAGAAAAGAAATGCACGCAAGGAACCATGACTGCTAGATTTGATCACTATATACTTTGTTGGATTTCCTTTTGCTTTTCTTCTTTAGTTTTTCTCTAAGTAGGAGTCCTTGCATTGGTATTTTGGCTCTGTATGTTATTCTCCTCTTTTGTCATATAAATCATGCTTTTTCAGTTACTGTAATTATTGAGCTTCCGGGTTCTGTTTCTGCTCTGGATCATCTTATTAGACTAGTATTAATGAGAAATCACCCTAAACCACAAAATAGTTTGTGCCGTGACGAGGAAGCTTCACATCTAGCACAGTATATTGAAGTAGGTGCCTGCTAGGAATGAGGGGCTCCCTCCAATACTCGGCAACATCCATCTAAACAAGAGTGCCTCAAGGTAAATGGATCAAGAAAACCAATGGTGGTGGAAGTGGAAACTTGGGTACAGAAAACAAGAGGGGCGAAGGCAACCAAATCGTCAGGGCAAATGGGGGAAGATAGATATCAACCCCAAATGTATGCTATTGGGTTCATAGTACCGCTGTTTCCCAAAGTGCGTGTCAGTTACCGGAGGGAGCAACTCTCTTTACAAACTCCAAAAATTTGATACCGTGGGGTAGATGGGAGAACCTCCATAAACCCCTTTCTATTCTTACTGAAGAAAAGTAGGCGAACAACCCACTCCGCAGCTAGCGTCATGCGGGCTCCTGCATGTAACAAGAATATCACACAGATATTCCTGTTGATCATACTCCACCAGATAAAAATGGTCTCCGACGACCACCTGAACTCCTCGCATTCTGGTCGTAGCATGCATGGCCCAGCTTATAGGCGCCTCAAAGTATCTTTCACAGTTAGGGCGGGCATTGATATAGCCTTGCACGTTTTATTAGCACTCTGATGTAGCATTGTTTGGTCGCATCCAAATTCCACATTTGCAGCACAAACCACGCCCGGCTTCGTTCGCCATGTCGGAGCAACCTAACTGGGTTTTCTCAACAAAACAGGAAGATTATGCCAGGTGAATTGCCTGAAATATTATACAAACTGCACTATTTTTAAACGGATGATTGTTTCTTGGTCACTATTTCAACAATTACATGAGGCAATAAGATAAGTAATGCACTCTTTGAACTGATTGGTGGAAAGTCATTGGAGAAATCTTTCTAGAGATGACATTAACTATCTAAAATTTAAAATGACTCATAACACCTTAAACTTTACTCCTTCATTTCTATATTAATTGTTTATTTTTAACTTTTAGATTAATCATTGACTCAAATTTTCTTGTGACTTTACTTTATAAGAACAAATTTTTCACTGTTTTATCAAAAAAAATTATCATGGCTCTCAAATGCTCTAAAAAAGACTCAAACCAAGCCTTAAACACCTCAATTTTGTTGACACTGTCATGATATAAATGAGTCTACCTCACCTCAATGGAGGGTAAAATTCACATTTAAATAAAAGAAGAAAAAACTGCTAATAAAATAAGAGAATCACGAGTCC
>QANU01019398.1:347153-375204 GCA_003254905.1 Nissolia schottii
TTTTTTTTTTTTTTTGTTGACTAGGTATCTAGGGACAGTGAGTAATTTTTCTTTAAGACTTCGAAATCATTAAAATGAAAATGAGGGTATCTCGCCACATCATAGGGGTGAAATTGAGAAAAAAATCTACTAATAAAATAATAGAGTAAGGACTCACGAGTATCACGTAGGCACCTGCTCGCATTCCCCATTTAGTTTCTCTTCTCTCAGATCACATTGATCCCAATTCATTCCTTCTCCCATCACAGGCAGCGCTCACTGAGTCACTAACATGGCGGAGAAGCCGAACGGAATGTACGTTGAAGTCGCCGGAGAACAACAACAACCGCCACCGTCGTCGGAGAACAAGAAGAAGAGAGAGTTGAACCTGTACCAAGTGCTTATAGGTCTTGTTTACTCAATTCTGTTCCCCGAACAGGGTAACACCGCACCCTTGCTGCAGCGGACCAAAACCTCCGTCTCCAGCTACGCTCCCCTCATTCCAGAAGCTTCTAGAAACACTGCCCGTGATCTCCTCCTCTGGACACGTGCCGGCTCTCCCCTCCGCCCCCTCCTTGTCATCTCCGTTAGTATTCTCTCTGCTTGGATTCCGATTTCAATTTCAATTTCCCTTAAAAAGAAAAAGTCTTTTTATTTTGATTCGTTCCCTGTTTCTCCTTTTGAATTTCTCCGTCTTGATGAATGAAATTATTGTTCTTCATTTTCTTCCAATTATTAGTAAGTTCCTAATTATCAAGGATGAAGAAGGGAAAATATTACATTAAAAAAAGAAAAAGAGCTTTTTAAGTAGGTCAATGAATTAGAAATTTAACCAGATCAAAATGAATACATTCGAAATTTAAAAAAGTCTTCAGTTTTTGCATGTAACTAATCTATGCATTGGTATGTAATATTACACAGTTTTATGATCCCAATCAAATCACACTGTTGTAAGATAATACGTGAGCATAAATAGTTTCAGTAATGCTACTAGTAAGTAATAGTAACAGAACCATGACGTTAATAAGATGTACATGAACATAAGTACTTGAATTAGTTCTTAACATTCTTAACATACTTCTGAACAAAACCCTTAGTTATTAAATAACTCATTAATCATTGCTTTAGCTTGGATTTAATTTTATTCCGTTTTGTGCTAACTTGTTAGTAGTTGAATGAATTTAGTTTTGATAATTGCATAATGACTCCTGAATGATGGGTTGAACAAGTTTCCTTCCTGTTTTATCTTCTTAGTTCTGTTTTATTTTCTTGTCCTAGCCCATTTAATAAACAAGTCAAGACTAGACTTTTAAAAAAGTCTTTTTGGTTAAATAAGTCAGGCCATAGACAATAAAAAAATGCATATCAGGCCAAACAGGCCGGCCAATTTATAAAATTATTTTTTTTCTATTCTTGAGTTAAAAAAAATCCTATNATTTAGAACCTGAACCCGCAGACGTATTAGTTATTGGTGGGCTTGGTGCTCTCTTAATCAAGGAGTTGAATAAATCTGAATTAAAAAAAAAATCATTTCTCTTTTAAGTAGGTCATGTATTAGCGAATGAGAAAAAGAATGAGCGCCATTTACTACATTAACATCTGAAATTTCTCTTATCTTATTGATAACGCTCTCTAGTACTAGTATATTCTTTCGATCCTATTCCCCCCTTTCTGTCGAAGTAAAGCTAGAAACCTCTCCTACAGCCCATGGGAAATATCAAGATTATACTAAGACTGGTTTAGTTGAGTGAAACGACTGCTTGGTCGAGCCAAAACTTTCCTCTCGCTTTGCTTTCCTAGCAACTCTTTGCCCCTCCCTTTTGTCTTAGTCGATTCCCTCCTCATCTCGAAGTCTCTGGCATTCTCGTCGGTGAAAGCGTTTTTGACTACAAATGCTAGGGGTCCTTCTTCTGTTAGTACGTTTATGCTTCTGTCGATTCTGGGTTGAATGAAGAATTCATTTTCGTGGATCTCTAGGTATAGTATCCCGCGGTAATATTGAATCTAAGTGTTGTTTGAGTCTCCTGTTGATGCAAGCCCACAGCGTTGCTATCACCCTGCTCTCTTTGAGTTCGTGAATGTGTTGTTGAAAATGCATTAGAATAAATCTTTCCGGTATATTGATTGAGCGTGGTAGTTGGTTGGCGATGAGTACGACAGGTACGTTCCTTTTTTTTGTGGAAGATCCTAGCATCCTTCGAGAAAAGTGTACACTTTTTTCCAGAAAGGATTTTTAGTAGACTTTTTTTTAGCTGATGAGGAGAGCTCAGTGGGAGCTAGAGCACCACTCTCAGCTTCTGTCTGATCGAAATCATCGAAAAGCCATAAGTCGGAGTGGTCATGTGCGCCAGTGAAGTAAGTCTGTCCGGAACTGGCAAATCCTAATTGCCTTGGAAAGAAAGTTAAAAAGAAGATTGTGTGTTGGTGGGACCGTACAAGAAGAGTTGCTTAGTTTGGATGGGTCTCTGATAGAAAAGTTGGCAACTGATCCAATCCAGGAGAGGAGTCCGTTTTTTTCCTTCAATTCCCCCGCGTGGTATTCCTTTTTCTTTCCATGGGTGCCACTATTCGTTCGATAGCGGAAGTCTTCATTTGCTTTACCACTTGTAAATCCTCATAGACTGTTCTAAGTAAGGTTATGGTACGCGGTTAGTCTCATCGGTGCTAAATCCTCATCCTCGTATACTTGAAAGCTTTCTCTGTTTGACTTTGTCTAGTACCACGCTAGCTCCGGCTGTAGTCCCTTTCTTGTTGTGGCGGTATTAAACGCACTGCAATCAA
Organism: Nissolia schottii; assembly: GCA_003254905.1. NCBI lineage: Eukaryota > Viridiplantae > Streptophyta > Magnoliopsida > Fabales > Fabaceae > Nissolia > Nissolia schottii. The sequence goes on from QANU01019398.1 coordinate 349,914, forward strand.
ACTAAAGCAGAATCTGAGTCCAGCATCTCAAGTTCTTAGGCATAGCATAGACTTTCTTGGAACATGGATCAAAAGCTAGCCCGAAAGCAGCTTACCCAGACTTCCCTTAGCGGTTTTACTGAAAGCCTTACGATGGGGCTGACTCTCGAAGGGGTGGCGAAGATGGCTAAATTGCAGGGCTCTAGAATAGCGTTTAAGCCGTGCGTGTTGAACCAGCTCTTTTAAGGTCACATATGAGACCGATCAAGTGTAGGCTTGAATTTTCGCCTTTCTCATCTAGGACTTAGACATGTACACTCGCACCTTCTTCATACGTGAAAGTATGTCATTCCCTAACTCGTATCTTCCTTCCTCTGGGACATGGGTGCACTTGAAAAGGACTCCTATCCGCTTGTAGAGAGTCTTTCTCCGACCTTTGAAGTGGAACACTTTCTCAACAAGCTCTATCTTTACCTACGATGGACCATTCTTAGGACTACTTGGATGACTTAAAATTAAAAGACTAGACGGATTGGTTACCGAATGAAGAGACAGAGCTTTGACATCCTCAAGTCCCCCAATAAAGGGGCTGTCAATCATGGTACGAAGCGAAATAAATTCCTTTCCAAAATCACGAGTTGAAGAGCATCGATGTGGGGACGAAAATGCCTTATTATAAATGGGGTTAGAAACTGACAGATGGAATCTAAAATCGAAGAAGTCAAGACCAATATAGGTAGCATAAGGACTACCATAAGGTCCTGGCAAGGATTTCAAGGCGATAGGCATAGTGGAACAAGAAGCATTGCATTACTATTGAATTTTAATACAATCTTCTGGTAGATGGCCGGTGAAAGGCGAATCAATCTGGAACCTTAGCCCACTAGGAAATGCTTTTCATACTCTATTTCTATAAGGAACAGAAAGTTAAGTTAGACGCTTTTCTTCCTCCTTTCGAATCCCTTCAGGAAAGCAGAATGATGTTCTGGGGAGATCGAATGTTAACTAGCTAACTAGATGGCATCGAATGCAAGTTCCTAGAAAACGGGTAAGAATGAACTCTGACCTGACATATTACTTAAATAAGATAGAGCTCCTTCCTTACTCTAATCAAGTAAGCAATAAATTGCTTTCCCGTTGGTCGAGTGACTTCGTTCCTTTTCACTGGGAACAACTTCTAGTTCAAGCTGAATCCAATACCTGTAGTGCCTCACTTGACTGAAAGCGGGAAGCACCACATTTTATTATACGAATACAAGCTGCTTGCTTAAAAGCTATTGTCACAATGGAATCTTAATTACTGTATCGATTAAAATAGCGTAGTGTAGTCACAGACAATTAGGTGCGACGTGCGAGAAAAAATCCCATTTCTTTGTTGGACAAAAGCCTTTTTCCCATGTCTTTCTCGATTGGTAAACCCAATCAGCAATTGACAACAAACAAGTCTTTCCTCTTGTTGGGGGGAGCAAAACTAACTAAAGCTAATCTAATGAAATGAATGAAGAGAGAGAAAAATTGATAATAATCAAAAAAATAAGTGATATGATCACTGATTATTGGCAAAAAAAAAATGGGGGAGCCCCTTTTGAGGGAGAAAAAGTCCCTCAATCGGGTAAACCACCCCAATTTGATCGTTTAAATGCTAAAAGATACAGTGATGCTTTTTTTAAAACGGGGGGGGAGGGTAGTACTGGGGGTGGGAGTCCACAAGACCCTACTAATAACAACCCATGGGAACCCCCTGATTTTGATTAATGTCTATTTCTTGGTAGTTTGATTCTATTTGTTTTCTAACTTTCTCCTTTTGAAAGGTGTACATTAGAAAGTAAAGTTAACTTAGTGAGTGCTTTCGAAGAAAGGGGAAAATGAAATACGAACAACCGCGTAGGTCGTAATAGATCTACTTTCATGCTAGTTCTTGCTCCAGCATGAAAGTTACATTTCAGGGAAGGACGACGTACCATGATACTTTCTGTTTTGTCGAGCCCTGCTTTGGTCTCTGGTTTGATGGTTGCACGTGCTAAAAATCCGGTACATTCCGTTTTGTTTCCCATCCCAGTCTTTCGCGACACTTCAGGTTTACTTCTTTTGTTAGGTCTCGACTTCTCCGCTATGATCTTCCCAGTAGTTCATATAGGAGCTATAGCCGTTTCATTCCTATTCGTTGTTATGATGTTCCATATTCAAATAGCGGAGATTCACGAAGAAGTCTTGCGCTATTTACCAGTAAGTGCTATTATTGGACTGATCCTTTGGTGGGAAATGTTCTTCATTTTAGATAATGAAACCATTCCATTACTACCAACCCAAAGAAATACGACCTCTCTGAGATATACGGTTTATGCCGGAAAGGTACGAAGTTGGACTAATTTGGAAACATTGGGCAATTTACTTTACACCTACTATTTCGTCTGGTTTTTGGTTCCTAGTCTAATTTTATTAGTAGCCATGATTGGGGCTATAGTACTGACTATGCATAGGACTACTCAGGTAAAAAGACAGGATGTTTTCCGACTAAATGCTTTTGATTCTAGGAGGACTATAATGAGGAGGACGACAGACCCACTCACGATCGACTAAAAGGCAAGTCGCCCCAGAAAGGGAGATCTTGGTTCAAATCCAATTCGTGAGAAGAGTCCAAACGAGAGACTATAACAGTCAAAAGGCCTTCGGCTAAAATAGAAATAGTAATAGAGCTCGTTCTTTCACTCATAAAACATAGAAGATAAACAGTAGTCCCTTACTATATGACTTACTAAGTCAGGAACGGCGGGACGGATTAAAGCAAGAATTCCTCANTTAGTTAAGGGCCAAATTTATCCTTGATTCTAAGCCATTGATCATATGTGAACGGATGGCATATATAGTAGAGAAATAGCATGTTGACCCAAAAGATGTTGAAATAAAAATTAAGTAAGCCTTTCGAACTACTCTCGATAAGGTGAATATTAAAAATTAATCTTTTTAAAATGTTATTTCTTCAGAAAATAAAATATATTAAAATCGCAATATTTCGTTTGTTGTGTTTAAATTGCAGGCGGGCGGGCTGAGATGGTGGTCTAGCTAGCGGCAATAAGGGAGCAATCTGATGAGGAACTTTAATTGTGACAGCGTCGCCGCCATGGAACACTCCATTGATCGAATCTTCCCCTAAAAAACAGATATATCTACAAACTCAAAAAAGTCAAATATTCAACAACTGCTCGTTCATCGCCACGTTATATGCTCGATCTGCATCATCTTCGACCTCCTCCCTCGCCACCATTAACACCCACCGCCCTGACCTCCCCCTTCCCAATTACCGCTCAAACATTTAAAGAAACCCAATTTTTAGATTTGGATAAGAAGTGCACCCCTTTTCTCAATTATGCATGCAGTTTAAAATATATTCCATGCAATTTTTAGACCTAAGAAGAAAATGATGATGGGTTTTCTTAGTTTTCAGATATGGTTCTAAGTCACAACACCAGTCACGATGGATCTACTCTTCTTCTCATGGCGACACTCAAGGGGGGGATCCGAGGAGGAGTTTTTGAGATCTTAATTAAGAAATCAAGTCTTCGATGCTCTTAAAGGCTTAATTTCCACGTTGGTAGAGACCATAGAAGGAGTGCTAATTTGCTAATTAGCCTTACTGGTGTGTTCGTGTGGGTTCTAGCTAGGAGCTGCAACAAGGAGCAAATGCCAAACGCATCGCAAGATTTGGAGCTACCACATTGGGTTAAATTATTAAGTAGACTGACCTACCTTCATATGGTATACTTTGCTTCAATTAATTTTGTATCAGAGGGACAAAAGTGAAAATGAAAATACAGTAATAAAACAGTTGCAAAATAGACATTCCCTTATATTTCTAAATTTTATACCTATGTCCCAGGACCAAATTGGTCCACAACTTGGCCTGCCCCATTAAATAATGTTGCCATTGTTTCAACTCATAACTCATAAGTCTTTAAAAAGGTGCAAACGAGCTATTCTTTCTGAAGATTACGAAGTTAGCCCATTCGCTGGCAAATAAAAAGTTCAAGGGTGGAGGTATAAAACACAATTTTGACATACGTGACGATTAAGAAATTCATAAACAAAATAGAATGGATGTCCAATTTGGTCCAAATCAAATCACTTATGAGCTAGTCAAGACCTAGTAGCTCAAGTGGCATCTCCCTTGATCATATGTCAATGGATAAAGTAAAGGAGTTCTGTTTGACTATTATTGAAAGACATATAATGTGTTTGACCCAAAATTATATCTATCTTCGGAGAAAAAAAATCACTAATGAGCTGATTTGGTTTCTAACAAAAAAAATGTTCAAGTTAGTGGAGTCATTTTCAAATGTGCCGGTTAAATTAGTCTGGTCCATTTATGGTTAACCACACTTCACAAATGCAATTAAATGGATCTTTTCAATTTTATTTGTTGTCAATTGTTATCAAGTGTGATTTTTCATCATCACTTTATTTGTTGCTGATGTCATGCATGGATCCCACCATTTCAATTGATGGTGAGAGATCACATTTGACAAAAAAAATCAAATTGAGAAGATACATTCTCGTCTGACTACACTTTTAAAAATGTATTTAACTACACTTATGAAGTGTGGTTGAGCCTGAAATGACAAGTTTGACCCATGTTTTAAAATCAACAAGAATTAAATTGAACCTAGTTTTTTAGTAAGAGACTAAACTGACCATCAGTTATTTCACTAGGACCAAATTAAACATTTACTCCACAAATTAAACACCTCGATCTTGGAGGCAACCTCACATTGCGAATGAGCATACCTCACCTAAATGGATGGGGCAAGAAGCAAAAGAGACTAATAAAATAAGAGTCACGAGTCTCACGTACTTAAAATGAGGGACGCATCAACTGATAGTCTCCTTTCAAGTTCTCTTCACTCATATCACATTCATTCTAATTCTTATTTTGCATAATACCAATGTGAGGTTTGTCAAGGTGCATGATAGAGATCCCTACTCCTTACAAGTGAGCCTACAATCGAGTCAATGAGTGTAGCTCTCTCAAGTCATAGAAATTCTTGCTTAAAAATACTTTATGTTGAGTTTGGTAAAGCTTTGTGAACAAGTGTTACTACTCTAAAAACATATAAGTCAATTTTAGAGTAAACATTATTAACTATCTGGAATTCTAAAAGACCCATAAAATTTTAAATTTTGCTCTCACCCTTTTATATTAATTGTTCATTATTATTATTATTATTATTATTTTACTTTTAAGGTCATTTCTAACTCAATGTATCTGAAATAGAACTTTTGGAGAACTATATTTTCAATGGAGTTACAATCTATTATTTTTCAACAAGTATGGTGTGAAATGAATTGTGTATTTTTATTTGATCAAATTTGATAAGTTATTTATTCAAGTTTTTTTATTCAAGTTAGTCATATATTAGATTTAAGGCAATATTTTTTTGTGCGTGTTTTTTTTTTTTTTTGACTAGTTTGGAGTTTGAATAAAAGTTAAATAATATTTTAATATTTGTTTAGCTAGTAAAACATATATTTAACATATGAGCATGATTTGAAATTATATTTTTTTAAAAAAAAATAAATAACTTATTTAACATATTTAATATACTTTAAATAGAATTTTTTATCAATAGTTTTTTTTTTGGGAAGGTTAGAATTTCTTTTTAAATATAGTTTCAATTTAAATAAACCGTAAGCAACAAAAATTTTTATAAAAAAATTAATGACAAATTGAGTTAGGAGAGAATCTATATGCAGCACGAAAGCCTCATCCATCCTCCTTGCTCTTTCACTCACGATCTTCCCCATCATCTTCGAGAGAGAGCTACAACTGCATAGCTAAGAGCTCAGGAGGACAATTAACTAAAGGCTTAATTTGTTGTTACAATTTGTTGAATCTCTTAGGTATACCACTAAAATTAATGTAACTAATATTGGTATTAAACAAATCTTCGGGACTCCTCCACTTCCAAATTCAACGAGTGTTGCTCCAATGTTGGAGCCATCAATAGATTGCGTAATGCCAATGGTGTCGACTACTTCACCTCCCCAACATTCAGTAAAGTGTTCAAACAATCCTCCACCAAATGCTAGCTATCAACCTATCACTGACATTTGCTTCTCCCCAACCTTAACTATGTCCCTTCATTTTTTCGTAAGGATGTCTAAATGATACCGTACAACAACAAGGTGAGACTCACTAATAGCAACAATATATGTCTACAAAGTTCCACAACAATCTTTCTCATCTTTAGTGATGTGTTGTGGAGCTGACAAAAAGGAAAGGAATGAGAATTCCTAATTCACTTTCTTTTAATTGGGAGGAGAAATATCAACTTCTATTTGTCCTTAATCAAAATCAGAATATGTGTGAATTATATATATTTATAATGGACCACCATAAATGATAGATCTTAAGTGTTTATTTATCATCAAAATTTCTTGCCTTATATAAGTAAATTGAGAAAAACAAGTAACAATAGGATAATATAAATGTAAATGTGGTAACTAAAAACCATATATACCTATATTTAACATGGCCATAAAACATTCATACCTCTAATTATATATTCCTCAATTTGTTTATCTGAAGACATGTCAAGTGTCTTATACATGCCATAAAAAAAAAAAGCGCGAAAACACTAAAAGCTTTAATACTGTGAGAATAAATGGTAAAGAAAATGAAAATAATGGTTTGCACTATATATTTATAAAGCTCAAAAAAAGGCAACACAGATGGCATGGTTAAATATAGGCTATGACAAATATGTAAATATGAACTCTAAGCTCCAATACTCCTAGAGGAATATCAAGATCCCCTAGTAATTCTAATTTTTTACTCTAGTATGTGTGTTTTTTTTCCAATTCCATGTATTAATTTTCAATAACAAACTTACTTTCCAAGTTGCAGTGCTTGAAACTTTTACATGTGAAGATGAGAACGCACGGTTCAAAGTTAAGACCTTTGATACAACAAACTGTATATAATATTTTGCGTAATAGAAAAGATATGGAAATAAGTTTGCAAATTAATCTGATCCCATTAACACAGGATCACCGGTCACATAATTTGATCAGTTAGCATCATGAGTTAATCCCCTTTTTCATAACTTGCCATTGTTGTAATTGATATTTGGTGACCCCCACCATAGATGATTAAAGAGAGAACAACTGTGGTGCTTCCATGTGGAAATATTATGTTGCATGAGCTGAGGGGCTAAGGAGATGTACGTACGTAGTTGATGGAGCACATGAGTGGGTGGTTGAGGCAAAAGGAATCGTTTAGGGAGAACAAGGGAAAGACATAGAGTTGGCAAGTGAAATGAAGAGGGGTTGTGGCCCTTGGGTGCATATAATAGGCTTCACGGTAAAAATGTCCAAATGAACAAAAATGCTCAAAATCTTGACAACTCGATCTTAGAAAATGTTGACGTGATAGAATTTAGATGATTAGTTTAAAAAATTATATATTATAAATAAATAAATAGATAGACAGACTAGTTTAACCAAAAAAAAAAAAAAATAAAGTTTCGTATTAATTTTCTTCCCTAAACCCTTCCTCGTCTTCCTTGTTCTTCTACATTTACATCTGCATCTTGCACTCACCAATTAAACAAATAAAAATTATGAACAAAATGGTTCATGAACTCAAAACACTTCCGAGAGAAACTGATTAAGTAGAACTATATGCATATGGCTTTTTTCTTTATCTCCATGGCACCAATTTATATATATCCAAACACCACCTCTATCAAAGATGATGAAGTTTCTCATCATTATATAAAATGCACAAAAAGGACAACAATCGATCAAAAAATTAGGCTTGTTCTTTGCCATTCCAATCTGGCCTGCCTAATGTGAACTCCAAGCTTGGGTTGATCTTGCACTCCAAATTAGAACCTTGCAAACTACTGTTCTTCACTTGGGATGAATCACATTCCTGTTAGGGTTATTTGTTATTATTAATTGTGCTGACATTGTTTAAAGGGAAACAATATATACTTGAACATGAGAAATTAAAAAAAAAAATAAAAAAAGATACACATGACATGAATTTCAAAGATTTTAAGAGATAATTGTTGAGAATAAATCAAGATATTATTAATTTAATATAAAATAAGATATATTAATGTCTTGATTTAATCTCAACAATAACAAGTTAGTGATGCAATAGTAAAAATAGCATGTCGCATGGACATCACAATAATAGATAGGAGATGAGAGTTGATAACAAGACTAACTTGATATCCCTGTAATCTTAGGAGGACTTATTTGATGTGACAAATTTTTGAATAACTAAATTGATGTCATGTGTATTTTCTTTACGGACCAAATTGGTAGTGTAGTCAATAAAAATTGGCATGGCCAAGAAGTAGTAGTATTCATTAGTACCTGAATATCAAGCCCTCCTGATATATTTTGTGACTGTATGTTATGTGGTCTGAGACCACCATCCATGTTAGATGTAGTTTGTTGCCATGGCTCTCTATAACTGTTCAATTCATGAAATTCATAATTAGGCCACCACAAAAAAAATTGCATTAGTTCCATCACTTTTTATATTAACCAAATTTTCAGCTAGCTATTTTGTATAGCACTGCATGCCTTGCAAATATGAAAAATACACTTTAAGTGCTAAACTAAAATTCATGGCATATAATATAAGGATGAGCATGCATGACAGGAGTAAAACATATGGTGGAAATAAAAAAATATACGAATTAATATATATTGGAATAATATATTCTAGAGATATTTTACCATGTACTATGTAATTTTAACTGAGAAATGCTATATCATCATCAGACTCAAAAATATGCGCAATCTTCCTCAAATGAGTTGCAACATCATTACCAGTAAAAAGCTAGCTAAGTACCAGTGCATATGAGCCGTCTCATTCAAAAGGTGGAAAATAAGAGTTTAATGTTCTTATGTAGCAATTTAACTTCTTGAATGTTCTCTTTGTTAAAGATAACAGTCATTAATTACAATAGATATCTTTTCTATATGAGCTAATCTAAGCCCCAGTACTATTATATATAGGTTTGTTTAAGATTACAAATGTACAATTAAGATCACAAGCTTCTACAAATTTCTTGGGATTATTTATATAATTTTTTTTTTATATAATTACTTTTTAAAAAATAATTCATGACGTGACATTACTAACTCAGAGTAGCTATACCACATTATTTGAACAAAACAAGTTGTGGGTTCTGGTTCTGGTCTTTCCAGCCTTTGAAAAAGTACAAGCTCTTGAGGGTAATGGCGTGGCATGGCTGTTGGACACTAATTGATGTACTTTGAAATGGCATTCTGGCTTCTATGTTCACTCAAATATGCAATAAATGTATGTAAAAGTAGGTACATACATGTAGGTGCTTAACTTGAGATAAATTTAGAGATATAGTCACTTGAGGGTTGTTATTGTTTGTGAATATAAATCCGGACGCCCTTAAAACATATATAGCCGTTTAAATTTACTCGGAAAGCTTCTTTTTCAATTTTATTTTACATTTTTTTTAATCAAATCCTATCTTATTCAATGTCCAAGAAATATCATTTCTACACTTATGAGGATATATCTCTGTAATATTTTAAGTAACATAATAATGAGGAATCATTTAATCAATCTTAGAATCTGTTATAATTTGTCTCTTAACCAATGTTAAGAGAGAGATATATATCATTTAAAATAAGTCACATAAGTAATTAAAATAACAAAATTACAACAGTTAACATCCTCCTAAGCTAGAGGATCAACTTATCTCTCCTTTAGAATTAATTCTATTTTGAGTGTCAATATCTATCTTTTACAAAAATTTAAACTGATGAGTAATGATGAGTAAAGGTAATTGAGTAATTTTATATGTTACGTTACCTTAAGAATCTATATTAGTTATACAAGATTATATACGGTTGTATGTGTGTACAAAACAAACCCTCCTCAACAAGTAGCTAATGGTATTAACTTTCTTTTCTTGTTTTTAACCACTGGCATGGCATAATTGGTTAAGGTAATATAACTTGTTAAATGAACATATAGATCAAATTCTAAAGAGGAACAAAGAAAAAAGTGAATGCAGCAGTCGGTGCTTAGCTTTTATCCTAATTAAACGTTAGATGATATATCTTGTAGCTTTCTTTTCCTATATATACCCATCAAAGCTACGTATCTCAGGCGAAAAATAACCCCAACACAAGCAAAGCAAAAGCTGACACAAAAACCCCTTTTGTTAAAAAAAAAAAAACAAACAAAAATTCTTGTTAGGAAAAGAATTGATATGATGAACGTGAGTTTGCATTGATTTCTAAGAGATCGATACCATGCAAAAGCAAAAGCAAAATCAACCACTGCAATATTGCACAATAAGCACAAACATGTACGATATGAATACACAGCAGCAGTCTGCAGACACATAAAGCATTTGAATTATTTTACGATCCACAAATAAGAAAAAAAAAGGGAATTTCTGTAAGCAAAATTCTTATGCAAACATCTGTTGCTACGATTTATTTACAATTTGTCACATCAGCATTTAGCATTTAATCGCTCACTACCACAAAGCTGATATGGCAAATCATAAATGGATTAGAGCATAAGATGTGTTATGCACACGAGTGTACCTAAGCATCTATCTTATTATAATTGTACCTTGAAGAGTTACTCCATAGAGTGGTGGTGGCGGAAGAGTAGTCCACATTTTGTTGCGCTGGCTGATCCGGCCGGCCTCTATGGTCTGGAAATTGCCGGAGATTGTCGCGGTCGCCGCTGCCGCTAGTCGGAGACAACACGTCATCCTCTCCGGATCCATCTGCAAGTAAAAAATCCAAGAGTCCAATATGACATTCCTAAATTGTTTCGATTTATTCATATTTGCATTCACATTTGATGTGGACGACAAATGTTATTTGTATTTATCATTATGTACCCATTTCTTACATAGAAATGTTGTAGTGTATATGTATGCATATGCATCTGTGTGTGTATGTATGTATGTGCATGCATGCGTCTTCATAATTTTGTAAATAATTTATATTTTGTGTAATGTGGAGTCTAATATATATAAAGCTTTGTTGGATATCTGTGATGTCTCTTTGAAAAGCCGTTTAAAGAGGGTATGCGGTAAGTTCAATGTAAGAAGAGACAAGAAAGAAAGGAAACAGGTGCGGTGAAATTTAAAAGTAATAGTAAAAAAAATGCAGAGTCTGAAAAGAACAAGGTAACTTGTAAGTAATTGGTAATTGTACAATTGTTTTCCCATTATATTATTAAGTATATGGAAAAGAAAAGAAAATAGTGCATGCTTAAGGAAAAGATAAGGCTGCTAAAAGAAGGGGGAAAGAATGGCTGAAGACTAAGCAATTCGAATTACCTGAAGAAGCCGCAGGCTTGTCAGTGGTCTTAACCGTTCGATACATCTGGGGAAGAAATCACACCCAAATTAACACCAGGCATTTTATACATACAACAAGGCTTTTACCATGCTAGGAAGAAAATCAGTGCGCGTGTACATGTATAATAAAACCAATTTTCTCGTAAAAAGAAAAAGGCAATTTTCCTTATCACAAAAATTTAAATATATGTATTCACATGTGAATGAATCTCTTGCTCAGAAATTATTAATAGGCTCAAAATCACCACTAAAAAGATACATATTTTAACAACTTACAAAATGATATTTTCAATAAATAAATGAATATATAAATTAGGGATAAATTCTATCATAATTTTAAAATAAAGTATTATTATTATTATAAANTAGTTGACTAGGGTCTCACATCTTACGCATCACAGCAAGTGTAAGTTCCTCAATGAATCCAAATGCTTTCCGTGCCTTGCCACAGACAAGAGGCACCATCTTTTCACCCTAAAAACTTGTTTTTTTATTTATTTATTTTTTAAAAAAAAAGGAAAAAAAAAAAAAAAGAAAAGGTTTCCCTCTCCGGCCCGCTCTATATACATTGGCATCTGGAAACCTCATTAATCACGAGGTTGATGTTTGATAAAAGGCTGTAATGAGAGAGAGGGAGAGAGAGGGAGAGGGGTGAATTATTGGAAAATGATGACTTTTGTCTGTTGTCTCTCTCAAAGCAGAAGCTGTTTCCCTAATTATCTGAGCGGTCGACCGACTCAGAAGGCTCCCTCCCAAACACGCTCTTTAAATTCATCATAGCCATTCCCACATCCTACATCGTTTGCCGTGCCCACATCCCTCATCCATCCAGAGAGAGAGAAAGAAAGAAAGAAAGAAAAAGGAATATTCAATTCAAATATTGGAAAACCTCCCTCAGTAAGTAGCTAGTGCTATTACCTGCAAATGGCTTTTGACGTGTGCTAGTGTGAGATCCTTCACATCCATCAGCTCCAGAACTGACTTTGGTGTTGCTCCTGCATTTCCATCCATCCCAAGTCACAACCAACCATCTAATTAACTATACATTAGCTCAAACTTACCCTAAATTATACACCAACAAAATTAAAATTAATCTAATCCAACCATGCTCGCTCTAAAAAGATTATCAAAAAAATTAGAGAAATAAATTACTTTCATGGCCACCAAGAAGCTCAACGGCATGAACAAATCTGGCGTGGAGGGTACTCGTCCAGCGCATCCTGGGTGCTCTCATGCTCCTCTTCGTCGTCGAAAGCTTAGGCAAGAACCTGGATCTCATCATCATGAATCCTCCATGATTATGCTGAGAAGAAGAAGATGCCTCGTGAGAAGAAGGAGCTAGCCCAACTGCCCCATATTGTGATGACGAGTAGTTTTGGTGCAACAGTGGATGATGATGATGATGGTAGTGAGATTTGAAGGCATCGCCACCACAAATCCCGTTGTTGAGCCTCGGTGGAGGAATTGAGCACAAGGAGGAGGAGGAGGAGCAAGAAGAGGACAAATTGTTGTTGCTAGGAGAAGGGATCATGTGGCGATACAAGCACATCCTTTGGTGGTGGTGGTGATGATGATGGGCGTTGTCCTGCTTGTTGTTGACCATGTTGCTATCTGATCTAGAATGGTCCGTTGTTGTTGGCATGAAAGGGAACGGACGGCTGTGATGATACACTGGGACGCCCTTGATTGGCCTCAAGGCCCCCTCTCCTGCTGCTGACGCCTCAAGCAACGACACTCCTCCTCCGTGGTTTATGTGCTTCAAAGGAGGAGGAGTACTGCCTCTATAATTACTACTGCCACCATTAATGCTATGGTTATGAAATTGGGTTTGATGATAATAAGGCTTGTTTTGTTGCGCTCTAATTATTCCTCCACCACCACCACCATTAGTGCTAGTGAAATTCCTTCCAAGAGAGAGCTCGGTGTGGGCTTGATGAGATGATGAATTATTGTGGGGTAATTCATAATTGGCACTGCCACCAATTAATCCTAGGGCGGCGGTGCCCTTAATATTATTGTTGCAGATCAAAGAGTTAGAGGTGCTTGGGGGACTTATTTGAAGGGATAGATCAGGATGATGATGATGAGGAGGAGGAGGAGCACTTGTAGTTGAAGCTGTTGGCTCAATGAAAATCCCTTCCAAGGGCATCTTCTTTTTTCAATTAGGGGGATGATAGCTTGATGGTTACAAAAGGAAGAAACTAAATGTTGCGTATATGAGAGTGAGAGAGTGAGAGAGTGAGAGAGAGCTATAGTTTTCTTTACCATAAATTAAAAATCAGATTTTGATACTAAGGGAGAGTTAGAGAGAGAGAGAGAGAGAGAGAGGCAAAAGCAAATGAAAACGTGCTATATTTACGCAAAAGATGGTGAGATGAGTGTGTGTCTCCTTCAAGATAATACTCAGATTTCTCCCCTCTATCAATTTTGCTTTTCCTTTCTCTTATGTCTTTCCCCTGAAAAGAGAAGAAGCAGCTTAAAGGTAGAGAAAGCTTAAGAAAAAGGAAAAGGAGATGCAAGGAGGGAGTACTATGTATGTTAGCTAGCAATGGATGCCAAACACAGAACAAACATGCTCTCAAGAGAGATTGTTGTGAATATTGTGATGATGATAGAGAGAGAGGTAAGAGAGAAATAAAGAAAGATAGAGAGGACGGAAGAGATAAATAGCTAGCTAGGGAACTGTTGTTGAGCAGTGGGAGTGAGGTAGAAGGAATTTAATGTCTTTTCCTATTTTAATTCAGAAGGAAATTTTTTAAATAAAAAATATAGGAAAAAGAAATTCAGGGCATCGGAAGGAGAACAGGTGGATTTGGGTTTTGTTTTCCTCGAGAGTATATCTCGGAAAATGACATTAAAAAAGACATTAATTTAAATTTAACTAATCCGGGTCGACCCGGTCGCGCACCTGGATATGGCGGGTGAGTCTCCCAGCGGGGATAACTGCGTACACAAAGTCTCGAACTCGGGACCTTGCTTAAGCGATATCAAGCCGCTTACCACTTGAACCAACCACCGTTGGTTTCATTAATTTAAATTTGCTTACACAAAGTCAATTTCTTGGAATAATTTGATATAATGTTAAATTGCATTTTTTTTTCCATAATGAGGGGGCATGGTGGTCCTAAGGACACCAAAGAATCCACTTAAAAAATATGTTATTTGTACATATTTTATTGATGAGAAATTTTTGCGTAAATACAATTTTAATACTTTAAATTTATGCGCAACCATAAAAAATGAGTTTCACTAACTTTATTTAAAATATATTCATATTTTTACGAGTCCTTCAATTTTTTGGTGATTATGCCAAAATTTAATGTATTAAAATTATACCTATATAAGAATTTCTCTATATTTGAAGGAATGTCTCCTTTAAATATTGGTAAAAAAAAATAATGTTATAATCTACCTTCTTTTTCATTTTTTTTAATGACAAAGATATATAATTTATTGATTCAAGGGAACAATACAAAAAGAGGTCCCAAAGGACTATGCAAATACGCAAAGTGATATCCTAGTATTTAAAGCAACAAATTGAATGAAAAACAACTTCTAAGGAGAAAAGATAGATAATTATCTTGAATCTCTTTTTCTCTTCAGTAGTTTATACATATTTACCTTACAGTAGTTAATTAGTTTTGCTTTAACTTCATGCTTTAATTTATTTGCTCAGTATATGTTTCATGATTATAGGCTATATGTGTTATTTGTGTGGTACTGAGATACCTACTACTGAGATGACAAATTCACCCCTTTGTCAATATCATTTTTCATATACAGTGGAGGACAGTGAGAATGTCCCCCTGGTCCAGTAGTAGCAAGGATTCAGCATAAGTGGTAAGCCCGCTTCGTAGTGGGGTCTACCAGAGTCATTAGCAATTATGCTCCAGATACCTAGGGCAGGATCCCCCATTTAGAATTCATGTCTTCAGTCATATTATTAGAAAAACATTTCAGTTTAACATGTGAACTCAGTTATTATTTAATAAAAGCATTTATTTTATGAAATCGATTATTTATTATGATGTTAGTTATTCATTTATAATCATCGCATGTACGTTAGTATGCCACATCAAAGCTTTCGTATGGCAGTAGCCTTATGTGCAGCCACGTCCTATGTTGGGGCGTGACAATGTGGTAAATCTATGTGGACCTCTTCAGGCAATTTCTCATGCAAGAATGCATTGTTGATATCTAGTTGCTCTAGTAACCAATGGTTGGATTCTGCCAAGGCTAATAAGAGTCTAACCGTGCTAAGCTTAGCCACTAGAGAAATCTATTCCTTCTTGTTGGGTAAAACCCTTTGCAACCGATATAACCTTATGCCTTTCAATTGAGCGATCAGATTTTAACTTAACTTTGTAAAACCATTTACATCCAAATACTGTCTTGCCAAGGGGAAGATCGGTGAATTCCCAAGTTCCAGTTTGATTCAGGGATTGAACTTCTGTTTGCATAGCTTGTTGCCAACAATCATGCTTAACAACCTCATTATAAGTCTTAGGTTCTTTTGTGAGAGATAAAGAACATGTGTAGTGTTTGTGTGAGTCAGAGAGTTTGGAATAGGATAGATAGTGGGTTAAGGGATAAGCTAATGATGATGAGGTCCATTCTTGTTGTGATGACTTAAGAGAGTTGCAATAAAAGTCTTGCAGGTAAAAGGGTGGATTAGATTGTCTTCTGAGTGGTGGAGATGCTAAAACAGGATCATCATAGACAAGAATTAGGTCAGGAGAGGGAATTGGGGCTGGTGGAGCAGGGCATGAATTACTATTAGTGGAGGAGCAAAAAAGGATGAAGGAGAAGGTAAAGGAATTGGAGGGGTTAAAGGCTGCAGAAAAGGGAATTTGGATTCATGGAAGATAACATTCCTAGAGATAAGAAAGTCTCTAGTAGACAAGTCATAAATAACATAACCCTTAACATTGCTGCCCTTGCAAAGGTCTTTTCTTAAGTTCTGGCACATTGAAGTGTGGCGGATAGCCATGATTTTCATAGCATTCATCCACCGTGTGACCCTTCTTGTCATAGAAAGAGCAGTGCTTGTTTTTGTAAGCCACATTCTTGGAAAATTGACCTCTTCGAGAATAACCATTGCTGGAGGAATTGAATGATTATGATTAGAAGAGCGATGCTTAGCCAGCACCTTGGGATTCTCATGAGATTCACTCTGAAATTGACATTCTTGCTGAAGAATCATGTTGTACACCTTGTTGAGTGAAGGTAATGGATCAAGAAGCAATATCTGTGATTGAAATCCATAAAATTGGTCATTGAGATCTTTAAAAAAAAACGCATGACATAGTCTTGATCTCAGTATTGGTGACAAAAACATTACAAGCCACATACACAAGGACCAATCAAGCAAAAGTTTTCCAACTCACTCCATATCATTTTCAGTTGAGTGAAATAACTAGTCATAGAGAGAGTACCTTGTTTCAACGAATACAGTTCCTCTTGTAGGTCAACAACATGTGAATGATTTCCTTAACTAAACCGTTGTTTCAATTCTTGCCAAAGATCCAAAGCACGAGATAGTAAGTTATTGATAAGGTAAAGTAGATATTTTAAGATAAAGTAAGAGAGATAATTATTTGAGTTTGTAACGAAAAAAAAAAAAAAACTTTAAGTAAGAGTTTTCTCTTGCTCTATTTTATTAATGCTGTATATATTAGAGAGCAAGCAATAACTAGATCTTACTCAATTTTTATTTATTTTTTACAAACTCAAAGTATTTCTCTTACTTTATCTTAAAATATTTACTTTACCTCATACAATTTCTAACAATTATTTCTAAATTTTTTTTATAAAAAAAAATAGTTCACTTTGGATTTCCCATGTGCGGAGACCACGGGATAAAAAATATTGGACAGAGAAAGGCACCCTCGTGTGTGATTCCTTTTCCTCCACTCTCTTCGCTACCACCATATCTTCACTGTTCTGAAATAATAATATTATAATATTAATAATATTATTTTATTCTGTGAAGTAAATAAATCATCGGTGTCTCATTTTCTTGCTTAAATGGGAAATGCCAACTTGCCAAGCCATAGGATCATTCTTTTTTGTTGTTACGATTTTCAAATTCTCATCAGGCTATATAGGATTTTTATAATGTTTGTACTAAAATAAAAAACAAGAAGAAAACAAACAACAAACGATTGACTTAACTGAGTGAGAAAGACCCACACAAAGGGGTTTTTGTTTGCTTCTCCATATGTAATATCCACATTGTGAATTATATTGTAATATTATTCTAAATTTATTATGAAATCATAACAAATTAAGTGTATAAACCCTTTCAAATATTCCGCTGCTGCCAAACTAACCTAGAACTAGTAATCCCACTATTTTATATAATAACTTTCATTTTAAGATTTAACTGCAGATTAAAAAATTATTTTAATAATAGGAATAATATAATTTAATTTTTATAAACATTTTTATACTGAAATGACAATCTTATTTAAATGTTTTACTCACTCTATTAAATAATAAGTGTAATTAATATAAAAATAGAATTATAAAAAAAAACTATGGCTTAAATATCTTTCAGGTGTTGACAAATTTTTGAAATTTAATTTTTTTTTCTTTTGTTTTGATTCAAACATATCATAAATTGCATGATTTTAGTCTCTACCATTAGTGAGATTCTGTTAACTATTGACATATATAGGTAATGGGGTAACACGTCAGCAGTGTCATATGAATAAAATAAACTCACTCAACTCATAATCTGACTTATAAGCCACTATTTAACCCGAATTTGCCCCCCCAAATCATGACCCACATTCCACCCAAATTAAGTCAAACAGTGCATTATAGATCAAGTAGGTTTATTTTGTTCGTATGACATTGCTAACCTGTTAGTCACTTGAGCAGTTAACAAAGTTTTACTAACAATAATGACTAAAATCATAGAGTCCCACAAATGGTAGAGTGTAAAACTATGTAGTTTATGATATGTTTGAAACTTAAAAAAAGAAAAAAGAATAGGCACCCAATCTTAAAAATTTGTCCGAAGTTCAAAACATACTCAAGCCTAGAATATTAATAGCAAGATATTAATATTTTAAATTAAAAATAACTTCAATTATGAAAGATAATCAAATATTATAAATGATGTGAAATGGAGAAAATAACAATAAGTAATCATGCCCTTCCCATTTTCTATTGGAAAGATTGAAAAAACTTTATACTAGCATTGACCACGGTTGAAAGGTGGATGTTAGGGTTTCCAAAACCCTAGGAACCAAAGTACACTAATTATTAGAGACAATATGGGATCATTCACTCTTATATCGGGAACTAAACCACTTTCTTTAAGTTAATTTGCTGACATCGTAGATGACAAACTTTGATCTAGCTTATCTCTATGAGTGTCACCTTTTTTAATTAAGCAGTTAATTAATGATAGTTTTATTAGTTAGTGTAGCATTGCAACCAACTGCAATGTTACCGAAGGAAATACTAATTCAGAAGCACAGTTCGGGGGATTCATTAAATGAACAAATTGGCTNATATTATAAATACTAAATAATTTATAATAATATGGACTCTTAGAAAATTAGCAAGTATTAACACATGATGTCTTAAATGGTCCATCTATTTTGAAAATGTTTGAAAAATATTAAAAATTAGTAGTTTGATATCAATCAATGAAAATATTAGGGATTTATTATAAATATTTAATTTTATATTTATATATATTATGTGTGTGTCTTGTAAAATTTTAAAATTTGTGTGTTACCGTGTTGCATGTCATGTTTCGTGTCCGTATCAATATCAGTGCTTCTTAGCATTTAATATTATTCCTTCTATTCATTTTTATGGGAAAAGCTAAATTCACTTGTTAAAGGAGTAAGTTGTAAATGTTAGTATTTAAAGTGAATAGTGCATTGAAGATACACTTATTCAACAGTGAACAATGCATTTAATTATTGTATTTTCAACTTTTATTATGAAAACTTTATTATTGTATTAATTACATTACAATTTTTTATAACAATTATTGAAGTGTAATTTAGTCTAAATAGTTAATGTTCTCTTTGAATATGTGCAAATTAATTGATTTCTTAATATGTGTACATTTGTCAAAAGCGACATGTAATACTAGACAGAAGTAGTATTAAAAATGCTCAAAATTTTTTCACTTTAGACTCATTAACAACAAGTATTCTAAGGACACTTGATAGTAAAACCCTACTTTTATTTATTTGTATCATTTTTATCTGAAAAGTTGTCAAAATTATTTTTTATTTTAGATTATTAAGTAAACATTTGATTTTTTTTTACAGTTATACACTTATTATCTCTCATTCTCCAATAACATCTAATAATTATAATAGTACTAAGAGAATAATTTTTTTTAAAGTTTTTTACATGGTCATCTAACTAAATTTTACCACAATTAAAAATAAATAACTCTCTCTCACTACTTAAAAAGCCATGCATATAGAATGAATGGATGAGTGATGACCGTGCAAAAAGTTTTACATTGACAGTTAATGTCAACTGTTCTCTAGTACTAATTATTTTCAAAGTTAATTTAGTTTATACATTTTATATTTTCTCTATCTTAGTATTATATAATTAACTTCTTAATTTTATATATTTTTATAAAAAATGATGATAAAAAGTGGACGAAGTAATCACTTTCTAAATCTTCTTCTAAAGCAAGGAATACTCTTTCATTTTAAAATAAAGTATCTAAGTTTTTTTAAATTAAAATTTTAAAATAATTATCTAATTTATATTTTAAGATAGCATTAATCATTTTTTTCTCAATAATGCTCATAATTTAATTTTAGTTATTAAATATATTAATGTGACACTCTTATGTTTCTTTTTAAATAAGGATATTTGTATTTATTAAAATACTTTTTTTATTATTTTCAATAATACAATTTTTTTCCTTCATGTTAAAAAATAACCCTTATTTAAAAAAGGATAAGTATATTATGTATAATTATGGAGTGCTATTTAGGAGTATAGAATAATACTTCAACTTCAAATATAAATAAGAGTTTAATTGTTATGCACTAATTTTTACATTGTTATCTAATTAAATTTTGTCATATAAGTAAAAACAATTGTTTTTCTCATTCATTACTTAAAAAATTATGCATATTAAATAATTTGATTAGATGATAGTAGTGCATGACAAATAAACTATAAAATATCCTAACACAATTATAAATCCTAAATCTTAAAATATTATTTTTACAAATAGTTTGTGCACAATTGTTCTTATTGAATGAGTAGATAATAATTTCTGCTCTAAACCTGATTTTCCCTTTCTCCTATGCCATCTCTTTTGACGCGTTGTGGTAAGAAATGAATGGTCTTTACCCGACATGCACAGTGAAGTAGTAAATATTTCATACAAATTGTTCATCGTATAATGTAAAATATTAAATTTGTAAACAGTTTTACAGAGCAAGATCTTGGAGTTACATATAAGACTTTGAATCAGACTTTTGTCTCTCCAAAAGCAGGAATTTTCAGCAACTTTATGTAATAATTAAATTTCATAAAATCTAATTTAATGATACATATAGCCTCATGTAAATTAACTCAAGTTACAAAATCATCCCTTATGCCATTAGATTTTTCTTATATCTTTGGTTAAGCCTAGCATACAAAATAAAAATGTGACTCTATAGATTAGAGGAACAACAAGTAGTAATCTCTCCTTAATTATCTCAAAATTTGAACAGCTCTTCACTCTTGTATTTAAGAGTCAAACATCTTAATCATTTAGTTAGATATAATATTAACATCAAATTGAATACTACGATATTTGCTAAATTAGCTAACTCTGTCTTATAAATCAAAATTCTTTGGTAACTAAATCAAACACTGAGTTCGAAAAATCACCATGCTGTCATCAATTAACAAGTGCTATGTCATGTCATGGTCCACAAATTTTAAATTTGTATCTTATCCTCAATAACTAAAATTGGATACTGTCCAAGTCAATAAATAAATAAATTAGATAAAATTGAAACACTCGACTTAAATTAAGGCCAATATAGTTGACATTTCAGTACTAGTTGGTACTGGCGAGTGAAATTTTTTTTGAGGGGGACATTTCATCTCTCTCAAAATCCTCCATATGAACAAGCTAGAGGGGAAAAGAACTTAAATAGATAGCTGTTTTGTCAAAATTGTATATAGTTTCGATTTTTCCATTAGTAAAAGGAACTTTAAATGTAACAGAAAAATTGATTTCTAACTAAGTGTCAAACTACCCAAACATCACCTCTAAAGTAAGAGGGATTTATTTTGAAAGAGGTAAAAGCGATGGATCTTTATCATTAATTAAAAAAATAATAATAAACCCAGCTGATTCTAACAAATTTATTTAATTTTTACTTTAAAAATTATATTCAATAAAGCTTGAAGTTATGAACTTATGCATATTAATTAAATCTCTCACCACTAGACCAATTATGTAGATGTAAGTATTTTATCATAATATTTAATTTTTTTCTAATTGTTTTACGTGAAATTTGGTTTGGTGGACCCTTCGCCACGTAAATCAAATAAATACGTGTAAAAACGTAAGGATTTGGCCATTTTAGCAAAGATGCAGATTCAAGAACAATAATCATTGTTTACTGGAATAACAAGTAATGCTTGGTACAAAGATTATAACAAAGATACAATGAAATAAACTTAAATTATTATTAAAGAAATAGACTGGAAAGAAGAAAAAAAATAAATAAAAAATTTACTTAATTTTTCTTAGTGCTCTTATCACTGGGACGTGTTGAAACTTTGAGAATTCTTAACAAGTAAAATTCCTTCATTTTTCTGTTCTGGGCGTCCCTTTTTATAGCCTTCAGTGACCCCTTCTTGCTCGCCATGTGTCTTCCCAAACGGTTGCAATTTGATCCTCAGAATTCCACTTCTCCCACCCTCGTTAATTTCCACTAAAGTTATGCACGTTCTTCGTAACCGTCACACGTTGTTAGTGGGCACGTTCCTATGGGTAACTTACGAGTCGAACTTCATTTCTTCTTAAGACTCATCGTACCTTAACAATTTGAAAGGTCGAGTTCTTTATTTAACATTCTAATTTCACCCAAGGTTTGATGGGGCCACCTATGATCTTCAATTTGGGCCAGTTCAGTCCTTACTCTCGACTTCTTAATGATCGTCCACTAATTCTCTAATTCTCATTTAAGGGAAAAGTCAAGGAATATTTCCTTCATAAATTTCTTCATTTGGTCGATTCTACCTTCTTTAACTACTCGTGGTCGACTAATATTGTCGACCGTGAACTTTTCGATAATGTTTGTCTTTGATTGTACTAATAAGGCTTTTCTTTTGACCTTTTCATTATCTTTGAAAATTCCCTTTGATAATTTTACTGGAATACCCTTGTCATATATTTTCACAATAACACTAATTAACCCTTTTAGATATTTTCTAGCTAAAACAAATATGCTAAAATCTAACATATGTAGAAAATACTCACCATTCTGAAAAATGTTTAAATTAACGATCAATTTGAAATGGTATGAACATTAAATCAGATGATAAAAAATGCTATACAAGTCGGCAACGATGTCCTTCGCATCAATTAATCAATTACAGGGAGAAAAAAAAGCACATAGTACAACTTTGCTAAGGAGGCATGTGGTCTTTCAAAGCAGTTGGTAAATTTAAAGTAGCCGACACATTAATGTAAAGATTCAAGTGAGAAATTTTGATTATGTTCATATTAATTTTTTTTTTCTTTTCTTTTTCAAAATGCTTACGATGAGCATAGGTGGACTCAAAGATCTAGAGCCTCTAATCAGAAAGAGAGAAATTGAGTGGATAGATTACAACTAAATAAATGCATCCTTTCAAGGCTTTCTTTGGGTCCGGACTTAGGGCTGAGGGTTCTTAATTATGGAGCTGATCCTACAGAGAACTCAATAATATATGGCGTTTTACAAATTAGGAGATTAATTAATGGATGGAAGTGAAAAAATATAGGAGATTGATGGACGGCTAACTTAATTTAAGCCAACGGAAGTTTTATAAATAGATGATCAAATTTTTATTTCTTTTTAAATATATCGGTCCAAATTGAATAAACAAAATAATTAGAGGATAAAAAGATATTTTAGCATTTATATATGATTGTGTGAAAGCTCAAATCAAATAAAAATGCTTTAAGTTTTTCGCGTTTTTCGCTTTTCAACAGAAGTTAATAAAATATTTTCTCAAAAATATTTATTTTAAATTGTTTCAACTTTATATCAACATGACAATCATTATTTTAAAAGTCGAGACAAATGTATCCGTAATCTTATAATTTTTTCAGGCATACACTTACTTGAGGACAGAACACACGATCTTCAGAAAATTCCCCATATTATCATCATATTGTTATCAAATCATAGAAGAGGTTTTTCTTTCCCACATGCATCTCATTTATTGGTTGTCACATTGATAAGAATGTATGGTGGAGAATATGGAATAGCATGTATTATCATACTTTGAAATTTTGTACTAGACCCTGTAGCATACAAATGATGCTCATTCTTCTCATCAATCACTAACCACTCCCACGGTCTCATCTAATACAACACAGGTCCCACCTCATAGAAAAACCATATATAGGCCTATATATGTTGCAATACAAGCTGTAATTGAATATATATCATTTCACATAAAAAAGGAAATTATCCAAAGTTAATTACCACTGTTTACAGATGTAATGACCAGTTTTTTCTATCTACTATTTTCCCCCCCTCTCTCTCTCTTTTATAATCACCCGGGTTGCAATTTGAAGACGTGTGCTCTACTCACTCACTCACTCTTTTCTGTTTTTGTCCTCGCTATAATCTCCCTTGTATTAGGTATCAGGTCCAGAGAGTGTGTAAAGGTAAATGAGAGTAAGAGACAGAGCAAGAGAGAATTGAGAATCTAGGAAACTAAATTGTATTATGCGATCATTGATATCTTCACAATACATCATTGAGGTATATATAGCAGGATTAGTTAACTAACTAAAGCTTCCACATTTATCAGATGGAGAGCTTACTAATACAAGTTAGTTACAACTCAATAACTGTTAACTGAAGTTGTTATTTTGCTTTTTCTTTTTTCCTTTCAAGATGTTTAGTGGCAGTGTGCCCGTATGCATATGTCAAATAATTATCAATTTATCATATAGTATTGGTGCTTGGTTTCTGTATATGATCATTTTGGTTGTGGTCCTTTGAATCCTATTCACTTGAATCAGGTGTTGCATATGGACAAAAATAACTACTATAGAGGGGCTTCTACATCTCTTAATCTCACACAGGTCACTCTCCTCTTATGCTAATTTACAATAGCAACATAGGAAATATCTCATCTTTTTATTTCATGCTTTGTTTTCTTTTAATGTTAAAACTCATTTTTTGTTATGTAGCTATGGAAGCGATTCAGGGGAGATGACCACGGGCTAGAACACTTGGGCTCAAGAGTGAATTCAATGTTGTTCTGATACCTAGGGTAACTGTTATCATATGTCATGAATATAGATCAACAGAAAAAATGTATATCACAATTTATATTGTTCATACATTTGCTGTCTTTTTTTTCTTTCTGATAGATTATTAATGTTGTATGTCTATAACTTTATATATGCTTGATTTTGCTTGGTTCTGGCTCCTTAGTGCTGACTACCAAGTTTTTGTTTGATCATAGAACTCTTCTCTTTTATAAAATAAAATATAATGTGAAAGAACATTACACTTTGCTTCAAGTTCTCTTTCCATGAATGTAATGACTTTTATTGTTCTCATTTTCATGTATTTTTCATCATATGATTGTGGACCGCACTATCTACTTCTATGTTTTCCATTTTTATTCATTATGACAAAAACCGACTTCTCGTCTGTCATTAGGTTGTGTATGTTAAAATAAGTTTGTTA
>QANU01019398.1:375516-401070 GCA_003254905.1 Nissolia schottii
CAAGGGGCAGGGGGCAGGGGTAGGGGCTTAGGGTCAACATCGAGCAACACGATGACATCATCAAGCCCTGACGTGGGGGACGATTTCATATTGACCCCGGGCTTTAGGGAGGTTTTCGGAGATGACCATACTTGGGGGTCAGGTGATGCTCTGGCGTCAAGCTTCCTGCCTCTGTCGTCATCACAGGTGGCGCAGTTTGGGAGCTATGCCGAGTAGGCTCTTCCACCAGCTCTTCCATCAGCATAGCTGCCACAGCCGGAGACTCCCACTAGCACCCAGTCTCAGGGATCCGCCACACACCGAGGGCGAGTCACCATCCGACTCGACAAGAACAATAGTGGGTAAGTTTTGTTAATTATTTTTGTTTTATTATTTACTTGCTATTTAATTATTTAATTTTTGTAACATTACTAATATTGTTAATTATGTTTGTATAGGTGGATTCTCCATGAGGTTGCACGTCACACTGTGATGGAAACTCTGAAGAAATGCTACAACAGAGTCGTCTGTAAGTGGCAGGAGTATAGTAGTGAAGAGAAGGATCGCCTCTTCAACGTTTGAAGGTATTTGCTCCAGCGATTATCAAATAGATCTAGCTGTAGTGCCTTTAGTTTTGAAGCAAGATGAGACATGTCCATGATGTACTCTCTTATATTTCCTTTTACTTTATGCTTTATTGAATCATATTCAATGTAATCGAACTTGTTTCAGCTGTATTGCTTTTGACAAAGCGTTTTTTTTCTTTAAGAAAATTCCTTGGCAATGGTAACCCTTTTGGACATAGTGTCCCTGAATGTTTCTAAAATTCTACAAATCATAATAATGAGACTCATGCAATTTGAACTATCCCACTTCTCAAAGTCCTATTGGAACTTTTATCTGTAAGAGCAATGAGTTATTTAATCCTTAATGCAAGTTAGTTTCACTTCTCATGGAAATAAAGTTGATGTTAACAAATATAACAGAAGTAGAAAAGTAGAACAAAACAATATATTCACACATGTTTAAAAATAATTTTTTTTAAAAAAAATTATAGGGTCCATTATAAGATACCGAGCACAATATTAATATTTAATATTTGGACAAAAATATTAACTTGTAAGTGGTACTCTTGATGTAATAATCAAATATTAACAATAAATTTTGTCAAATAATAAGTTTGTCTTTGGACCGACTTATTATTCACATGGAACTCTATAATTGTCACATATTTATTACCACAGGTGTGCATATAATTCAGCCAAATACTGACCTTCCTTTGGGCTAATCAATATGTCACATACTCACAACCTTCTTTATGTTCTAAAATAAATTAACTTCGACAAGAGAGGCTACTTTAGCAATATGTTGTCTCAATTGATTTACTTAAAGAACTCTTATCCTTAAAAAAATAATTGAATGCAAAATTAACATAATATGATCCAAAATATTTATTATCACAAGGGTTCATATAATTTGGTCAAATATTGATATTCCTTTAGGCCGACCAATATTCACATGAATCACACTGTTTTCCTTATGTTTTAAAATAATCTGACTTTAACAGTAGAGGCTACTTTGACAGCATATTGTCTCGGTTAATTCATCTCAAAATTTGTTTTCTTATAAATAATTGAATCCAAATAACACAAGAGGATTCAAAGTATTATCAAAATTATTGCGAAAATTTTTTGAATGAACATTGGATCACATCAATATATTTTTTATATCTAAACATTAATTTATTGGATACCAAAATATTTTTAAAATCTTTAAGATTTTATCATATCCTTAATAAAGAAATTCTAAATTCAAAGATATGTATATCTTAAGGATAAAATCAATCAAAATCTTATTAGAATACTTGACCAAACCCTTAGTAATAATTAACACTTTGCAAATATTCACCTCAAAACCAAAAAATGTATGAAATTCAAAGTACTGGTTTTTGTTTCACAAAACAAAAGTGAAGCCGATTCCATGACGTTATTCAACAATGAAAGGAAAGCACCTAAGCTTAAGAAAGAGGCAAGGTTATAGAATTACACAAAAGAAAGTATCACCTTCACCAAATCACCATACAAAACAATAAAGGGCTCAAAAGAACACATTCCAAACTCCATCGACGAATCCTTAATCTTTATTAGTGTAAGAAAACTTGATTGGGAATACTGAATCCTTAATCATAAAAGGAATCACAATAAATTTAATTAAAAGATAGATCAACATAGAGACAAATCGTTGGATCCATATATGAAATATATACAAGCATGTAGTCACACACTTATGAATTTCCATATTCAAACATAAGATCAAGCAAAACTGCAAAGAGCTTGATCGAATGATCTAAACAAAAGATGATCATTAATAATGTAATATTGATTCATATACACATATGTCCGAAAACCAAATAAGAGGACAACACATCAAATACATGTTACTCTATATTTACTTTCATGTCAAACCAAAAGGGAAACTTCATAGCATTGTAATGAATATAGTTGAAGCCGAGATCATGATGATCATCCATTGAATCCATAAATTCGTAGTAGTTCTTTTTTACACTATTTACGTTAGCCCACATTCATAAGAATCGCTAAATCAACTCAATACATAGAATTTAACCTTTTTTTTCAACAATTCAATGCACCTTAATCCAATATCAATAATTAAATTAATTAATTATTTCTCAATGATTCAATCATGGATAGCTCAAATAGTACTTGTTAGAAAATCTTATTTCTTTCTAGCCCAATATCATCCATGTTAAATCATCAAGAAGATAAATAGACTAGATGCGGAAGCATACTTGAATTCCTAAATATAACGGAGTTGATTGATCGATATTGTTCATTAATGTTTGGATTCATGGTTATTAGTCTTCCTCAACCAAAGTCATTGTATCTCCTAATAGGGCTTGAGTGCAATTCTTTAGATGGGGAAAGAAACTGTTTATTTGATTTTAATGTGTTGGAGACTAAGACCATTTATTATCTATTAATACTTAGTTGTTAGTTTCCATAAAATCCTAGAAGGTCAAGCAAAAATAGCGTGATAGGTTTTTATTCTCATTTTGACCTAAACAAAAAGTAGTCTATACTTATTTTATTTTATTCCAAACAATAGTGAGATCACCATATATAAATCACGATAAAATAGCTAATATTATCATACTTATTTATTTATATATATATGTCCCACCAAATATTCCAAGAAAATCAAATTTCCTTACAACATCCTCTCTCACTTTTAAGTTAAGTATACTCTTGTTTAAATATTTCTCCGTATAATCCATATATATTACTCCAAAGAAAGCACTAAGGCATACCTTCCTTTTAGTGTCGAACGCAGGTTCCCTCTAAAACGCTAATAAACACTCTTTAAGATCCCTTGGGCTAACCCACCCACGCAACATCCGTGTAAGCTAGCAAGCAAGCTAGGTCCTCAGTCTGGATAATCTTGATCTTATATATTTAGTCTTTCAATAAGCACCAACTAAGTCAACAGTTCCACCCTTCTTAGAGGTACTACCCCTTTCCAAATTCCTTTGGTATATATAGTTATTATGTGTGCTTGTTTCACCTGCTCAACTGCTTGCCTTCCACCTGCAGAACTGATTTATTTTACACTAAACATTTATGTCATTATTATCAAATTTCTAAACCACTCTATCCTCACCCTCTCTCTGTGTATGATCACTCTTGTCAATACTCCCACTTAAACAGATTTCTTCATTCTCCAACAAGCTTAGCATCACATTACCCTTTATAAGTGATTGGTCATTGCTCTATTGAAAGGTGATGGTAGCAAGTACTATAAAACGATCTAAATTATGTGCTGCTTAGGATTCATTCTTGAGACTCCTAAAATTTGCCTTTGCTATGTAAAATACGTCACTGGTTTTGTGACAGTATATATGACACTTCTTCAAATAATCCCGACCACTATCATGTGTGTTCTAATTCATGAGCAATTCGTAATTAATGACAATCATGATGTGGCATAAGCTCAAACAGTTCGCAAATCTCTAAACCTCTTATAAGCTAGCTCTTTCAATAATTTGACCAATGAAAGTTTGTTACGATTATATAGAATATGAAATAATAACAAAAATCAATGAATTTAGTTATAAAAATTATCAAAATTGAACAAATTATATAGTATAAAGTATTTACACCCATAGAGCATGTGAGAAATCACCTAAAAGTATTTAACATTTCAAATTGTACACTTTCAAAGTTTTTCAATAAAATATCTCATCCAATCTCACAAGAATATTTCTTTTGTTTTTGTTATTTAATAATAATAATAATAATAATAATAATAAGAAAATCTCCAAAGTTGGTTAATAATTAGGTCCCTACATGCGGACAGAGTTATATAATTTCATGGTCATGACAATTCACTCAATATTCCTCATGATACAATATTAGAAAGAGTAATCCAATTCTAGCGTTAGGTCTAAGACATTTCCTTCTCCAAGGGGGAATTATATGCTTTGGAAGGGCCCCAACTCCCAGTGGCGTTATGTGAAGACTTAATTGGGGGAATTATACGCTTTGGAAGGGGCCCCAACTCCCAGTGGCGTTATGTGAAGACTTAATTGATACGATAGCCTACATTACATATGCATGAATGGCTGAAAGGATCTAAACACAGGATGATAGTGAACCATCACGCATTACAAAATGTACATATACATACTATAATATATATATATATATATATATATAATGTGTTTCCCTCTTTGATATGTTGTATTCACATATAGGGCGAGTAGGACAATGTATTGATTATATCCTGAGGGTTTTGGACCTCAAAGTATACAGAAACTCATCATAATGAGATTTTTTCTTCTCATTTTCTATGGTTGGGATTAGGGTAGCATAAAATTTGGAAAAATATGAATAAGCGAGTTACATGAAAAATCATATATATAATAGACAGTTGAATGTCACATCTTAATTTAAAACTCTAAGATAATGAGGTTTTGAATTTTTTCATTGATATAATTTTTTTTCTTGTTCTCACTTGAAATTGCAACATCTATAAATAAATAAATAAAATTAAATTAGTAGTAATCTTAATGAATTGTTCTTTGGCATTACATATGAATCCCATATCTTAGATACACTAAATTGTAGTGAGTGAATTTAATTTTCTCAATTTCTTATATCTTGGCCCCTTCTTATTAAGGATCTGTCGTGAATGAGACCCACCATATGTCTCAAAAGACAAGTGGGAACAAGCTGGAGTCTCAAGATGAATGAGTGGCCATGCAATTTGTTACCTCAACTTCCAACCATGCTGATATAATGATATGTAACTCTCAAACATTTAAGTTTTGGGAATGAATTACAATATTACTTGAACGATTGAAGTGGGTGAGACTTTGAATAAAAACACTTGTACGGGTGTGATGCACAGTGAGATTCAAAAACAAAACATTAGTTTTTTTGTTTCTTTAAAGTAACACTAGGTTAATTACCCTCCTATTTAAAATTTTTACTTTTGCACGTTGAAAGAGTATATTTAATGCATGTTTTATAAATATTTATTAATTATTAGTTTTTTTATATTTTTTTAAACACTTTAAATATAATTTAATAATTAATAATATTTATAAAACACGTATTAAATATGCTTTAAAGCATGTAAGTATTTCTCTTAATTGAAGGTGAAATTAATTTGAGGTAGGGCCCTCTTAATTTCTTTTCCATCAGTCAAATTCCCTCTCTTCCCTACCTTCCCTACCTTCCCATGGTTTTAAGTTGAAATGACAATAATGGAGCCCCAAGTAAGAGCAAACACATGCAGGAATGGCCAGGGGATATAGGGCACAGAAGCCACAATTGACAAGATTGGCATTCATCTATGATGGATGGTACAGGTTAAGTCTCTCCACTATGACACACACATAAGACATTTTAGAAAGTTTTTTTTTCTTTTTTCTTTTTTTCAAAAGATTGTCAATCAATTAATGATTACATTTTGGATTGAATTTAGTGGAATTGATGTGTTATTATTTGTAACTAAAGGTTGTAAAGGTTGAACCACATCAATTCACTGTTAGTTCTTTTGATTTGTTTATTTTTTTTATGATTAAATATTCCCCAAAGGGGGAGAAGCGGATGAAATTGTTTATTTGTTGATTTCAATGGATGAAATTTTTTTCTCAACAACTAATATTAGATGTACTATAATTTCATTTTTGGTGCATGCTTTGATGACCAAGATGCAAGTACAGTGCCAGTTGAAGATTTGTTTAACAATTTGGTCGTGGTTTGATTATTGAAACATATGAGCTATTGAATTCTCTCAAGAAGTATATGATGATGATGGATAATTTATGAATATTAGTTAAAAAAAATTAAGACTAATTCATGTGGAATTTGGATTAAGTTGGAAAATAGTTGTGTTTCACCTAAATTTCTAATTGAAGATTAATATCAATAGTTTCTAGGTTTTGAAAGATTCATATTTTAAATGCAAGGCAAAATAGGTATTTCGATCTCTTATCTTTATTTATGTTTTCAATGTGTTCTCTTATCTTTAATTTTTTTAATTTGGACACTTATGTTACAAAACTTTGCCTATGTGGTCTTTTTGGAAACATAGCTGGTCCCAAGCCTAGGTAAAAGAGGAGAGTTGTGTTAGGTCGTTGACAGTCAATGTAAAACTTTGTCGAGTCTTCATGACATGGATCAATGATTACATATTGCCAAGGCTAGGTCGTTGCCTGGAAGCAATGCGCTGCATTGCTCACGTGTATTGTTAAAAGAGCAAGAGCCACTGTATCGGTGCCCAAATGCAGTGAAAAATATGCAACGCTTACAAAATTTCGTGAATGGATGCCGGTAAATAAGTTAGTTCACAAGGGTAGGATATGCTTTGGTACATGGAATGCAGGCACACTTACAAGTAAATCAATGAAAATAGTAGACACCACGATTAAGCGAAGGATAAATTTTATGTGCCTACAAGAAACTAAGTGAGTAGGAGCGAAAGGTAAGGAGTTAGATACTTCTAGGTTTAAGCTTTGGTATGTTGGGAAGGCAAAATCTAGAAATGGGATAGGCATAATTGCAGATAAAGTCTGGAAAAATGACGTGATAAATGTTAACAAAATAGGTGATAGGATCATAACGTTAAAATTTGTAGTTGAAAGAGACACCTTTAATGTAAATAGCGCCTATGCACCATGAGTAGGATTAGAGGAGCACCATAAAATACGATTTTGGGAGGATTTAGAAGGCCTAGTTCAAAGCATACCTTTAGAAAAAAAAAGATTTTCTTAGGAGGGGATCTAAATGGCCATGTGGAGAGGGAAGCTAGTGGATATGGGGGGTTGCATGAAGGATATGGAATAGGAGTAGCAAATGCAGAGGGTAGAACCATACTAGATTTTTCGTTAGCTTTCGATTTTACAATAGCAAACACATGTTTTAGAAAATGGGATGAACATTTCATCACCTATAAGAGTGGACGAACTTATTCACATATTAATTTCTTTCTGATAAGAAAATCGAATAGAAATCTTTGCACAAATTGCAAAGTAATACATGGTGAAAGTCTAACTACTCATCACAGGGTCTTGGTGATGGATATACAAGTTTTGAAGCAAGTGAAGAGAAACAACCAGGAAAGGATCTTAAGGATTAAGTGGTGGCAATTAAAAGGTGAAAAATAAAGGATGTTCCAAAGAAGGGTTATGGAAGAAGTGAGTTGGGAGACACAAGGAAAGGAAAATGAGTTATGGGATAAGATGATCGAAGAGATCAAGAAGGTGGGAAGAGACACTAGGGGAATCTAGGGGGCCTTGGATTTAAAGGTAAAGAGTCTTAGTAGCGGGATGAAAGTGCACAAGATAAAGTCAAGGCAAAAAAGGATTGCTTTAAAACTTGATCTAGATGTAAGAATGTTGAAAATTAGGGGGAAAATAAGACAACTATGAGAGAAACAAAAAAGGTCATGAGTAAAGCATGAGCTAGGGCTTTTGATGGCATGGGTTATACCAATCCTTAGGCATTAAAGCAAGGGATAAAGGTATTTACAAGTTAGCTAAAGGTAGGGAAAAAGACTTAGATCAAGTAAAGTGCATTAAGGATGAGGAGGGTAAAGTCCTGATCACAAAACAAGACATCAAGATTAGGTAGAAGACCTACTTTCAAAAGCTGTTTAATGAGGGGCAAGAGTCTCTCCCACAATTAGATAGATTAAATATTAGGGAAGAAAATCAGAATTATACATTTTATCATAGAATTCAAGAAGCAGAGGCAAAAGAGGCTTTGAAGCAGATGTAAAATAGTAGGGCAGTAGGACTGGACTACATATATACTAAGGTATGAAAATGCCTTGGAGAAAAAGGAACATGGTGGCTCATAAAGATCTTCAATGAGATCGTGAGGTTAAAGAAAATGTCAGATGGGTAGAGGAGGAGTGTCTTGGTTTCCATTTTCAAAAACAAAGGATATATACAAAATTGTGCAAACTACAGAGGGATTAAGCTCATGAGCCACACTATGAAATTATGGGAAAGAGTAATTGAGCCGAGATTATGATAGGAGACCCACATCACAGAAAATCAATTTGACTTTATGCCTAGATGTCTCCCATGGAGGTGATCTACCTTTTGCAAAGATTGATGGAGAGATATCAGAAGGACCAAAGAGACTTACATATGGTTTTCATTGATTTGGAGAAAGTATATGATTGGGTGCCAAGAGAGATTTTATGGAAGGTTATCGAGAAGAAAGGAGTTTGTATTGCTTACGTACAAGCAATCAAATATATGTATAACAGGGTCACAACTAGCTTAAGAATGTAAAGTGGAATGACAAAGGAATTCCCTGTCAACATTGGTCTACATCAAGGGTCAACTTTGAGTACCTATCTTTTCGCCCTTGTCTTGGATGCTCTTACCGAACACATTCAAGGCCTAGTGCCCCAATGCATGCTTTTTGCAGATGACATTGTTTTGGTAGGAGATTTGAGAGAAGACTTAAATGGAACTTTAGAACTATGGGGACAAGCGTTGGAAACACACGATCTTCATATATGCATAAGTAAGACCGAACATATGGAATTTAACTTTAGTCAGAGGCGTACAGATCAAAATGTAGAGGTGAAAATTAGAGATGATCTGATTCCACACGCAACAAGGTTCAAGTACCTTGGCTACATTAACCAAGATGATGAGGTAATGGATCGCGATGAAGAGCCAGTTGCAAGGGCCCAAGATGTTCTCGGAGACAAGCTGCAGCGTGCTCCAACACGCTGCTGCTCACCAAAAACCCTAATCCGTGCACTATGGGCCAGAGGAGGGCCTGACCCGCCCTTTTGGCCACCTCTCCGCCTATATATAGAGCTCCCTTTCCCCTTTTCAACTAGCTCAGAGCTTCAAACTCCTATCCTTTCTAGAACGAAGTTCTTGCTCAATTTCTTCCTCTCTCCCTCGTGAAGACGTGACGTCTTTGCCTTGGGTAAGTATTCAATCCTTTTAAGGATGGCCTAGGGTAGTAGTCCCTGACACCGCTACTTTGGTGGTGGTGGCCCTATGGCGGTCTGACACACACTAAAACATTGTTAATTTGAGTGCGCGATCAAACAATAATTTATAAAACTAAATTAACCCCAAAAAAGGTAGTATGGGGGCTAACCTAAGTCATCTCAAAGGAATCAATTTTCAAACCAATTATAATGATAATAACAATTATAAGGGGTTTTTATGAGAATTAAGTCCTAAGATGCCAAAAAAATAAAGGAAAAACTATAAAAACCTAATCCTAAGAGCAGTTGGGAGTTGATGCGTGTGGTTCCCCCAATTGTGTTCACCCTATGTCCATTTATAACCTATTGGGGTCATAAAATAGGGTTTTGGGCCTCTGCGATTGTGTCTTGCGCAAGTTGCATTGTGTATCGCACGAGACACCCTTATTGAGTCATATTTCTTACTCTCTGTTTGAAACGTCTCGCGCGAGATGAGTTAATGTCTCGCATGAGACGCCTTCCAGAATCCAAATCCTTGCTTTATGCGTACTATGTCTCGCGCGAGATGAAGTCACATCTCGCGCGAGATGTCTTCTAGAATCCCAATTGGCTCTTTTCGTCCATTCCTTGCTCCTTTTGCTCCCCTTCTTGCACCAACACTCGATTACCTATGATTCTAACAACTCAAACACAAGATGTTAAATGCATAGGTTACTCAAGACAATTAAAAATCATTTAAAAATGGTGCTTAAACTATAGTTTTGTCAATTATGCTCATAAAAGGACAATTATGCGAATCTTATCAATTATCCATCAAAATCACATAATTCTAGGCTACAATGCTCAATTATGGAGTATAAAAATGTCGGATAAAATACCTCTCTATCACCTGGTCAAATGATAAAGTGAAAGACAAGTGACTGTCCCAAAGTTTTGACATTAAGAATGAGTAAAGATTGCCCAAGTTTGCAAATGTTAAGAAAGTTAAAGAGAAAGTTAAGCAAGTACGAGTCCACTCTTGGTCTCGTCGAAAGGGGAGGCCCCTCACCATCCTACCTGCAGGATGGTCATTCCCCCTCGTTGTCAATAATATTACATTAAATGCATCTGTGATTAGCTGCCACTCAAGTAATCAGTGTTGTCTGGTCGCCAACGACGCGGAAAAGGAGTAGGTTGTACACCGAACAGGGACGACGGTCTCACTGTCTACAAAGGAGAATGATGGACATAAAATAACAAGAAGGACACTGCCTAGGGAATGTAAGAGAATTACCAAGTTCCCCACATGCATAAGTTGTGATGTATATATAGATATGTAATGTATGTATGGCGAGAATTCTTAGTACAATCGCCCTATAATATAGTAGTAAGCTCTCAGAATATCCTGGGCTTTAATGACGATTAAATAATAACAAGCGCAATGATACATACCTAATGAGTAGTGTAAAGATTACGACATTCCCTGAACACCTAGAAGATAGATAAAGCAGCTCAGGACTAGCAAAAATAAAATGAGTAGGGAATGTAGAACAACATGACACTTAGACAATTCTTGAGCGGCCTGGAGCATACCCAAGTTAATAAAGAATAATATCTGCCTAAAGATTTCCACTGGGAACGGAACGTTCTCACCCCTACTCATTTGTGCCTCCAGGAGACCGCGATGGATATTTCGCTGGGAGGTCCGCCGCAGATCCTGAGCTCAACGCTACAGGTTGACCTCGTCACAGGGGTCATCACTATGACATTCACTTACATGCTTGCTGCAGCCTTCGAGCGATCTCCTGCCTGACTAGGGGCTATTGAGCCCTGGTTCCTCCTTTGACTCACCAATTATCTTAGACGATGACGAGGTAGAGCCTCCGCCCTACAAGAAGGATGTGGAGGTTAACCCAAATTCCCTATCGCCACGATCCCGAGCATTCTATATTGGAGCAAGGAAGAGGGTTCCCACTCGTCGGACATGGACCACCGCTCAATCCCATGACGCTGAGGTAGGACCTTCCAAAGTGCGTCACTCTCGGGAGAATGACGAGGACGACGACTCACCCACCTCCTACTCGCCTAACGATATGGAGGAGGATTCTAAAGAAGAGGATTCGATGGAGGCAGAGCCAGAGGGGGAGGACAATGAGGATACGGAGGAGGACCTAAAAGACAGGCACGCGGAGTAGCAGTGGAGCCACAACGGATTAGTCTTAGTCTCCGTAACATATTTTGTATGAACTCAATAGGTAGTACCCATCTGTCCCTAGATCTTATTTGGCATTTATTATTTTGACTTATGTATGGTATGTAGAAATTATGTATGAACTGATGCAAGATTGAACATATATATATATATATATATATATATATATATAAGTATTTCTATATTGGACAGTATATGTGTTGAGCCACTTGTTGGCAATTGTATGGGTGCTTGATTTCCTGTGACTAATGATCGTTAAGTCGTAAGGCTCTATCTTTTGTATTATATGACTTATTCATGTGTGACTCCTAATTATTATTTTAAGTAAAGGAAAAGAAAAAGTTTCAAAATGGTTCATATTTTGGGAAAGTAATATATTCTAAAGTTATTATAGGACTATAAGTATTCCCACCAAGCAGTTAACAACTTAGTAAGCATGGTTTATGACTTAAGCCTAAGCTAGCCACCTAGTGTGTTACATGAGACATGCTTCCAAAAACGAATTCTTCACTCTCTGTTTGTCACGTCTCGTGCGAGATGAGTTTGTGTCTCCTGTGAGACGCCTTCCAGAATTCAAATCCTTGTTTTCTATG
Organism: Nissolia schottii; assembly: GCA_003254905.1. Lineage (NCBI taxonomy): Eukaryota > Viridiplantae > Streptophyta > Magnoliopsida > Fabales > Fabaceae > Nissolia > Nissolia schottii. Next base: position 387,769 of record QANU01019398.1, read on the forward strand.
TGTTATGTCTCGCGCAAGATGAAATCATGTCTCGCGCAAGATGAAATCATGTCTCGCGCGAGACGTCTTCCAGAACCTCAATCCTTGCTTTATATTTGTTTCAACTCACGCGAGACACTTGAGACTTCTTAAGTCTCGCGCGAGATGCTCTCCATTGACTCACAATTTGGCTTTTTTCTTCCATTCCTTGCCCTTTTTGCTCCCCTTCTTGCCCCAACACTTGATTACCTATGATTCTAACAACTCAAACACAAGATGTTAAACGCCTAGGTTACTCGAGACAATTAAAAATCATTTAAAACAGTGCTTAAATGATAGTTTTCTCAATTGTGCTTATAAAAGGGCAATTATGCGAATCTTATCAATTTAACCATTAAAATCACATATTTCTAGACTACAATGCTCAATTATGGAGTATAAAAATGTCAGTTAAAATCCCTCTATCAGTTACACCAAACCCCTAGCGACTATGACTCAATCTAGGTAATAGTCAACAGGGTAACCAAGACAACACATTTTGTACCTGTCAAGATCACCTTCAAAAGCCATAGATTATGCAACGATCTAATCTAGGAGATAGTCAGACTTCATAGGGTTCCCCTTTCAATCATATCAGACAGAGGTGCACAGTTTACTGCTAGATTTTGGAGAACATATCAAACAGCCATGGGTACGGATTTAGAGATAAGTACAACGTTCCATCCTCAAATAGACGGTCAATCAAGAAGAAGTATTTAGACACTAGAGGACATGCTTAGGGAATGTGTCCCTGATTTTGGAGGGTCTTGGGAGAAGCATTTTTTAACGTACAACAACAGTTATCAGCAAGCATTCAGATGGAACAGTTTGAAGCCCTTTATGGGAGATGTTGTCGGTCTCCCATTGGTCGGTTTGAAGCATGCGAGGAAAATTTGATCACCTTTGATATCATTGAAGATACCATAGAAAAGATCGAGTTCATTAGTGAAAGGTCACTAATAACACAGTCTCGACAGAAGTCTCCGGCCAATCAGCACTGACGCGGCTTGGAGTTCGAAATTGGGGAAAAGGTTTTCCTTAAAGTATCCCCAATGAAGGGGGTTGTCCATTTTGGCAAGTGAGGGAAGCTTAACCCTTAATACATGGCCCGTTTGAGAACACGAAGAGGGTTGGTGTGGTGGCTTATGAGTTGGCGCTACCACTCAGTTTGGCAACAGTCTATCCAATGTTCCACATATCCATGCCCAAGCAGTATATCCATGATGATAAGCATGTCTTATGCTAGTAGGACATTAGGGTGAATCCCAACATGTCCTATCAAGAGGAATCAGTGGCTATAGTAGACATGCAAGTCAAGAAGCTTCGCTCGAAGGAGGTGGCCTTAGTAAAGGTTATTTGGAGGAACCACTCCAAAGAGGAAGCAACGTGGGAAGCAAAGGATGCGATGAGAAAGTTATACCCCTATCTTTTCAACCCCTCAAGTATGTTTTAAGTTTCTATCAATCAGTGCATTTTGGGGACCAAAATTTTTAAGGAGGGAAGAATGTGAAGACCTATTCTCTTGAAAGGGCGTTGCAGTGCTCTGGGTGCGCTACAACAACACAAAATGATGGAGGCCCTGCAACGCTCCCACAGCACTACAATGACACGGAGGTTTTATAAAACCCTTGCACCACATCAGTAATGTCCCTTCCTTCTCCTATAAATAGAACCCCACAAGCAGCATTACAAATTGGTAATTCCTTCAAAACTTCTAAGGTTCCTCCCAAGTGTTGGAACTTTTCTAATCACTTTTTTATGGAGACGCAACATCTTCACTTTTTTGGAGCTTCTAAAGATGTTGTGTTTTTTTTTTTTTTTTGAGATCCAGAGGTCGGCATTTTTGCCCAAAGGTCGGCGTCTTTGCCCAATGGTCGACATCTTTGTCAAAGTATCGACGGGTGACATTGCCAAAGAGAGGGGCAAGACTTGTTGAAGAGGGTGGTGAGATTGTCGAAGTAGTTGCCGAGAGGATTGCGACTCCGCATAAGTCAGGGGTTGTTTTTGTATTTTTGTTTTCTTTTTTCCTTAAGTTGAATAGCTTCAATTACTATTTTTTCTCTCTTGAGTTTTGTTTAATTTAATTTTTCTTAGAGAAATTTTAATGAAACTTAACTTTTATGGGTCCAACTTTATTGAGTCTGAGTATATGACTCTATTTTATACTTGTTTGATTTAAGCCTTTCTTACCACCATAAAAAATAATTCGCTAGTCAGCATGGAGTTAACATCATGGGTCAATTTTATTACAACAAATTTGTTACAAAATCAATTAGTGTGTGTAGATCTACTTAGTAATTAGTTTTTCTTATGTATAAAAAAAGATCTACTTAGTAAGGGAGGAATCCTATGACTATGGGAGCCCCTATATTCTTCTTCTCATCCTATAAGCGTCCTAAGCAGCTTCTCTAGTCACATCTTTAACAATTAAAACCCACACCTATAATAGTACCTTAAAAAAGTACTATCAAGTGAGTAATTTAATTTGCTTCTGTATATAATTAATCTCAATGATATAGGGACTATATAATATATTGTCTTCATTTATGAAGGTACATGATTGAAAGCAACTGTTGATAGAATCAAACCTTGCATGTTGATTGTTAATATATATGAGGGGATTGACTTTCTTTATAATTTATGCAAAGTGACACACATTCTGAGGAACATGAACAAAAAGGTTAAATTAAAGTAATCCCCATTTTTAACATTGGTCCCCTACTACGAGGCGCTGATGATAGAAATGCGTGACAAAACACAATAGTCCAAAAAAATTAAAGAAATTATAGTTAGGAGGACTCTCTCTTTTTTTGCCACGAATTGTTTTGAAGCCAGAGATGAAAAATAACTGCTATAAGAAAGTGAATATGGAAGCATTATGTTAAGGGAAAATAAAAAGTACTAAATGGAAATGTGTACAAAAGCAATAGGAAAAAGAGAACATGAATGCTGCAGGCTGAGTACTGTGTTTAATAGGGATGAATTGAACATCCACCTGCCAATAATAAGTTGTCCCATTTAGAACCTTAGAGCAATAATTGGAGTCATCATGGACATGATAAGAGTCAAAACTGAAAATGAAATACTGAAGCGTTGAGATATGATATTTGATTAGAACGTGACCTTACATAAATTGATTTGATTTGATATGATATAACTCAAGTAAGAGGAGTATTGGTGAATTGTAAAAGTGAGATGAGCAAATTTTTATTGTACAATCTTGCATAAGTCAAGATTAAAACATAAAATTGTGATATTTAAGTGATTATACAATTATATCACATTAACAATTAAAATTTGGTGAGACTAAGATAAAGATAATTAAGAAGACAAAGTTCTATTTGCGTTATAGTTGGTATTATATTGTAAAATACCAAGGGATCAATTAGAATCAAAGGAGGAAGGACTTATGTAGATGTTCCTTTTAAGGTTGATGAGAAGCTAGATTCCCGGAGATCGTGTGTGTGAGAAAGAGAAAAGAAAAATAAATTAAGGTGTAGATCAATGATACTTCTATTTTATACTCATTTTACTTGAAAATTAGTTAATTTCTTGTTTTACTCTTCTTTGAAGAATCACACTTATTATTTTTAACTTTTATTTTATACCTTCAAAAAAATTTTAATTTAAATTCTTTTTTTTAATTTAATCAAGCATATAAGTTTTTTCAATTTTAACTTTTTTATATTTTAATATAATTTCACGTGAATTTAACAATATAATATATAATATTCCTCATCCACGTTTTGATCTCATTTTTGAAAAAAAAAACATCCTTTAAAAAATTATTTAATTAATATTAAGATAGAGAAAATATAATGTGTAGAAAAATTAATCTTAGGAGTATGAAAGAATAAACTTATAAAAATATATATTTAATATTTTTTTAATTTACTCAAATGGTAAATAATTTTAAATAAATTTTTATTTAAAAATAATAACAAAAAATGGACTCGAAAATATTGTAAGATGCACACTAATTAATCAGTAGTGTAATATTCAGAGTGTATATATGCATTCATAACTTCATAAGAAGAGGAAAACTTGGATCAAAGCATACACAAATCACTAAGTTATTATCATCACATGGCCAATTGATCCGTTGAAATGATAAATAAGTATCATATTGATATTCACACACTATTTTTATGATGATGATCATTAGGTGAATGTCAAGTGCATGAGTGTGTCTGTGCACACTCCTTCTCAAAGCTAGCTAGGGTAAGAGAGAGAAAAAGAATATATTGGGGAATGAAAATCTCCGATATTTCTGCCGGTCCCTACCTTTAGAATCCTTCAAAATCCAAACTAACAGAAAAATGTATGCCATTATATATGTACATAATATGCGTATAATAGAGTTTATATATGCGTATAATAGAGTTTAAATATTCCAACATAACATACACACACAATGTGTTAATCATGTATACGGAGGTCTCTAAAAGATTTTTCAACTCCCATTTCTTCGTGATTTATATTAACTTTTCCTTTGGCCCTACCTCTGTTCCGTATCCTAATATGACTTTGGAAATACTTTTGCTTCTTATGGGCTTCCCCATTCTTTCTTAGTTTCTTTGAAGAGATATTTATATGTTTTTCTATCTTTCTATTTAAATATTTTCACAAATATTTATTTATTTTATAAATTTATACAATATTAATTTATTTTACCATACACATATTAAATAAACAATCTCTCATATTTATACACTATTAAATTTCAACTACTTCCATTATTTCTATATTAAATAAGATCAATTATATAAAGTATTATCAATTTTTCCTTACTTTTATGTTTTTCAATCATTTCCTTAATACTAACACAACTCAAAGTGGACAACTAAAAAAACAGAGGGAGTATCAATCTTACTATTTGTACTCTTCAAAAATAGTCACTCAACAAAGAAATAAACATTACCAAAACATAAAATTAAATATTACACAACAAAGAAACAAATGTTATCATTGAATATTGCTTCGTACCTATGCACACATGAATTTAATATTACTACAAAACAGATAAATGAACATTGTCATTGAACATTTTTGCGTGTATGTGCGCACGTGTTTAATGTTGTTCTTTTTTGTGTTTGATAATATTTATTTCTCTATTTTATAATGTTGGTTTCTCTATTTGGGTAACTATTTTTAAGATGCACTAATAATTTTTTATATATAGATGTAAGTTTAACATTTTCTATTTAATACATGTATAATAAAACTAAGATTTGCTAATCTTATTGAAGATATTCTAACTTAATCAAGTTAAATTATATCACATTTTTCGATGTACATTAGCACTTTTAAACCCTATTAATTCTCACCAAAAAGAAAAGGACACCTATTAATTATTCAGATTTAAAGATTGAATTTATATGGGTAATTAGCACAAATTGTCTCTGAGGTTTTCTAAAATTTTATTTTATCTTAAATCATGTGTAAAATTACACTCCATCCCTTTTTTTTATTGTGGCTAATCATTCATGACCTATTTTTGTTTTCATTTTCTATTTTCACTATTTCATTCATAGAAACTTGGGGTTGATTTGGTTTATATTTTTATTCATATTTTTATTTTATTTCAGGATTTTTAAAAAGAAATAACAAATATAGAAAATGAAAACATGAAATAAAAATTTAATTATTTTCACTATTTTCTTCGTAAACTTTTGAAAATAGAAAACACAAACAGATCATTAGTTATTGACAATGAAAAATGGGATAAGTGTAATTTTGCATAATTTAAAGTTAATTGCAATTTTAAGAAACTTTAAGATAGTTTGCACTAATTATTTAATCAAAAATGCTACATGTACACCCAATTTCATACAACCATACATACACCATTAATAATGCACAAACTTTATTCTCACGAGTGCACAAACATTACAAACTTGTACATGATACTCTCAACTATATTTAATTAAGNTCCACCACCACCTACATACCCTTAACCCAACCACCCCACTCTCCCATCATTCTCATAATTCCATTCACGATATATATCTCTCTTTCCTCTTGTACAATTGTTTATAAAATAAAATAAAATAAAATTTTGCTAACAAATGATTTTGAGAGCACGAAAGAAAAAAATTGTTGGTTTTTTTTCTTGGATTTTTATTATATAATGCTTTTAAGTTATAATGGCGTTAAATGCATTCAAAACTTAAAAATCTTCTATTTTTATTCCATTAACTAATGCCATAAAAACACGTGTTAGCAAAATTCAATAAATTAATAACGTTCCCAATTTATTTTTTTTTGGTAGTGAAGTGTTCCCAAATTGATATAACTCTATATAATATATAATATATTTGTTAATTTTAAAAAAATTATGAGATTAATTTTTTTTATGTACTAATTATATTGTAGAACAATAATTTATGTTGTCAGTTAGTAAAAATTTAGAAAAAATGATAAATCAACAATGGTTATTACCAAAAATGATAAATCAACAATGGTTATTACCGTGTGTAGTTAATTACTTACCTTAATTTTGCACTTTACTAAATTTCTGTTGTTTGATACCTAAATTATTCTATTTTTCATTATTTCCAGTACCAAAACTGCCAAAATATCAAATCAAATGAAAGGAAAATTGCATAGAATAGGAGACGCAACATTTTGTAATACATACACGCGCCTCACGGGCATATAGGAGAATTAAAGAGAGAAAGAATTGTGCAGTGATGAATTGGCTAAATCAACAAGTTGGTAAGGGAAAGTCATAGTCAATTCATCACACATTTTTATTACAATTGACACATGGAACAAAGGTGTACGCTTTTGAAGTTGACACATGAATGTATGCGTGAGAGAGGGAGTAGGGGCTGGCAATAAGGATGAGTAGAAGAAGTGGTAAATGGTGGTGGTGGTGATAAGAGAAAATTTAGTACAAATATGAAGTATCGTGGTAAATATATCTTTTATCGCATATAAGGTGATATTTTAATTTTTAGCTTAGATATAGTTAATCACTTAAATAAGAATATTCTCAGTCTCATATTTATAAGTATTATTTTTATTTTTTTCAGGTACATTAATAAATTAATGTATTTAGATACATTAAGATGGGTGAAGTGTTATATTCTATGTATAGTCAAGAATATATTAATCATAATGTTTCATAATAAAAAAAATCTATTTATTTAGTATAAGACATTATGTTGATTTATATTTCATTCATCATTAAATAAAATTTTATTTGGTTGCGAGTCCTATAAAATTGGATCCTACCAGGTGTGATCCAAAAACACTTCCTGAAACATATAATAAAAATGAATTATGTCACTNAGTACGATATGATGTAGCTCTTGAAAACTTGTTCTTGAAATCCAGAGTTTTCAGTGCTAATTGCATTACCTAAAAAAAAACCTTTGAATTGGCATCTATATTATCGATAGATATGTCCATCAATAATTTCATGTAAAATTTGTAAAAAAAAAAGAAACAAATTAAACTAACAATATATTGACAGATATTCTGTCAATAATTGATAAATAGTATATTCAATTAAACAGATTTTTTAATACACTATATGTATTGAAGTGTGCTGCATGCGGTGGTGGCCATTAATGCAACCACATCACATTGGTTGCAACATTGCGACGCTTGGCCGCATCATGCATGTTCAATTTTAGATTGCAATTACAAAAACATTTCACGTTGCAATAACCGTAATGCTCACCGCGATAGATAGATAGATAGATATCCGCAATCGCAACAGCCAGCCATGCAAAATCATGACAGCATTTGCATCCGCAAATTAATTAAAATCTTGCCACCAATTAACTGTCTCTAATTCTCTAAACTCACCTCAAATACGTACCTGAGTAGTAACGTACTACTGATGACCACCACCTTCATGCGTTAACTATAACAATTGAGCCTGCTTATTCCACACATGTCTTTGTCACATTATAAGGTACAAGAGTAGTTGTTTTTACCATTGAGCTAAATTCTAAGCAGCTACAGCTTTCAAAAGGAGGATTATTAACAGTAGTTTCATATTTGACACTCAACCCTAGCATCATATATAGATAGCTGCTTGGTGCTGCACACATAAGTAAACCGGCCGGGACGGATTCATTTATTAACTAATTTTGAAGAAAGAGAACAAGCTTGCTACAGAAAATAAAAGGGAGAAATTAAGACATGTCAAAGTCCACTTTTGTTGAGGGAAGCGTTGATTTTGAAGAAGAAAAAAAGAAGGGGCCGGGGGGGGGGGGGGCCCAATTTTCATCCCCATTGACAAGCGAATATAACGAAGGCGAAAGGCCACCACCCAACGAATGTACCTTGCATGTGTCCACCACCACCTACATACCCTTAACCCAACCACCCCACTCTCCCATCATTCTCATAATTCCATTCACGATATATATCTCTCTTTCCTCTTGTACAATTGTTTATAAAATAAAATAAAATAAAATTTTGCTAACAAATGATTTTGAGAGCACGAAAGAAAAAAATTGTTGGTTTTTTTTCTTGGATTTTTATTATATAATGCTTTTAAGTTATAATGGCGTTAAATGCATTCAAAACTTAAAAATCTTCTATTTTTATTCCATTAACTAATGCCATAAAAACACGTGTTAGCAAAATTCAATAAATTAATAACGTTCCCAATTTATTTTTTTTTGGTAGTGAAGTGTTCCCAAATTGATATAACTCTATATAATATATAATATATTTGTTAATTTTAAAAAAATTATGAGATTAATTTTTTTTATGTACTAATTATATTGTAGAACAATAATTTATGTTGTCAGTTAGTAAAAATTTAGAAAAAATGATAAATCAACAATGGTTATTACCAAAAATGATAAATCAACAATGGTTATTACCGTGTGTAGTTAATTACTTACCTTAATTTTGCACTTTACTAAATTTCTGTTGTTTGATACCTAAATTATTCTATTTTTCATTATTTCCAGTACCAAAACTGCCAAAATATCAAATCAAATGAAAGGAAAATTGCATAGAATAGGAGACGCAACATTTTGTAATACATACACGCGCCTCACGGGCATATAGGAGAATTAAAGAGAGAAAGAATTGTGCAGTGATGAATTGGCTAAATCAACAAGTTGGTAAGGGAAAGTCATAGTCAATTCATCACACATTTTTATTACAATTGACACATGGAACAAAGGTGTACGCTTTTGAAGTTGACACATGAATGTATGCGTGAGAGAGGGAGTAGGGGCTGGCAATAAGGATGAGTAGAAGAAGTGGTAAATGGTGGTGGTGGTGATAAGAGAAAATTTAGTACAAATATGAAGTATCGTGGTAAATATATCTTTTATCGCATATAAGGTGATATTTTAATTTTTAGCTTAGATATAGTTAATCACTTAAATAAGAATATTCTCAGTCTCATATTTATAAGTATTATTTTTATTTTTTTCAGGTACATTAATAAATTAATGTATTTAGATACATTAAGATGGGTGAAGTGTTATATTCTATGTATAGTCAAGAATATATTAATCATAATGTTTCATAATAAAAAAAATCTATTTATTTAGTATAAGACATTATGTTGATTTATATTTCATTCATCATTAAATAAAATTTTATTTGGTTGCGAGTCCTATAAAATTGGATCCTACCAGGTGTGATCCAAAAACACTTCCTGAAACATATAATAAAAATGAATTATGTCACTTTATTGTGCGTGCACTCATATATTAGGTGTTTATGATGTAATCAAGTAAAAAATTATCTACAAGAGGCTGTGACATGTATACTAATATAAACTAAATAACTGTGTATTTAAATATATTAAAAAGTATAAATATTTAGCCACTTTCTTTTCCGGATCCCACCAAGTGTACATGATCAACTTCATGATATGTATAAAAGAGGTGACAATACGTATATACGTTTTGATAGGTTGAAGTAGCATTTTTCAAACTGAAAAACCCTATCCTGGCTCGTTCTTCAAAGAGAGAATAATAAATGCAAAGGGGGACAGAAGTAAACAGTACTTTGCTGGCATAAACAGAAGAGAGGAGGGTATCGATGTGAGAGGTGAGGAAATGATTTTGTAATCGATTGCTTTATGATTGATGAACATGGAAAAAGTATATGCATTTTGACAGTGAAGTGGGAGGAAAAAGTACTTTTTTGAAAGGGAAGAAAAAAAATAAAACTGAAAAAGCTCTTTATTTTACTAACTTTCACTTTTTCAACTCTGACATATATAGTCAAGAAAGGTGATCGTAGAGCAGAGAGAACTATTTAATTATGAGGTTATGATGACTATATGATCAAGAATGCTGGAAAACATGCATGGCTTCCCTTGGCTTGATCACTGTTGCGGTACTACACTTTGTACTCCGCTGATAACAATGAGTAAATAAAAAGAGTAAAATGCATATATTAATTCCTTGAAAGAATTGGATCTTGATAAGTTTATCTCTACAAAAATCACATACGCATTAATTCCAAAATTAAATTAATTATATACTAAAAGTTGAAGCCTATTACATTAACTAGTGTGTGTACTTTTTAAAGAGATTAATCTATTAGAACTCAATTTATTAAAGGACTAAAATAAATAAAAAGCAGAGAGTGATATAATTCATTTTAGATTACCTTTTAATCATTGGTAATTTATTTGAATCAAAGTTTTTTTTATAATTTATTTGAGGAAGTAATTAATATGATATAATTATTAATTTTAAAATAAATAAATATGTTACATTGTTTTATTTTTCAATAATTATATTAAAAAATTTGATAACCTTTCCATTCAACTTTAATATTATCCTTTTGTTTGGATTGAAAGAAAAAGAGAGAAAAGAAAATGGAAGGAGAGAAAAATAAATGGAAATGATTTTTTTTCTTGCTTGCATAACAAGAGATAATAGAGCGAAGAGGAAAAGAAAAACTTATAGACCCACAGGAAAAAGTTTTCTTACATAACATGAGGAGAAAATAGAAAGAAGTGATATTTTATAGTAAAGTTATAATTATAACCACATAATATTTTCTTTCTTCATAAAATACAATAATCATAAATGTTATTTACACATAATTACATTTTATTTCTCTCACATTTCTCTCCAATCAAGCAATAGAAGAGAAAACATGTTTTTCTCTTTATTTTCTTTTCTCCATATTTTCTTCATTCTCTTTTTCTTTTCTCCCATTTTCTCTTCTCATTCAAGCAAAGGGTATGAAATAATAACATTTTATTAAAAAAAATAAGTCTTTAATACAATAAAAATATTGAATCAAATTATTTTACTTTGAATTCTTTAACCATATCCCTGCTAAACCCTAACATTATTCTATGTAAATTGGTGTGCTAGCTTTCTACTAATTAACTCTTAATTTATGACTTGAGATAACTATAGCTAAGAGCTATGCTGACCAACTAGTAGTGGGCAATCAAAGCTTAGAAGAGAGAGAAAATTATTTGTAGTAATTCAATTTTAGTCAATTTTTTTTATGTACTTTTTAATCTTTTGGTTAGTGCAATAATATTGTGGGCGTGTGTGCATGCATGTGTGGGTGAATGAGTTATCACATCATGGCAGTGTTAAAGGGGCCCGCCAAGTGAGGCTGACATCCAATGTCCTTTGCATTGCACCAAAGTTGCTGACTCTATTGTCTGCCCCGCATTTAAAGCGCGCTCTGTTTCACTATTTTCTTAAAAAACTCTCTCTCTCTCTCTCTCTAGATACTGTATACTATATACTCTCATACGCCCTTCCAATAAAAATAATTTGCCCCTTTTCTTTCTTAAATATATCTAAACAAAATAATATTCAAATAAATTAATTTATGAATAACAATTATTTTAGATAGAAGAGTAATTATTATTATTATGTGAGTCACATTTACCACACCGTCTTTTTTTGCTTTCTTTTTTCATGATTAATTTATGACTTAGCTTTTTGACTAGAGATCACCAATAGGTTAAAATTTAATGGTAAGAATTTAATATTATTTTAAAAATTATCTTTTTTTATAAATTTAAGAAGTTTAATATAAAAAATTAAATAATTTTATATTTGGCACCAAGCTTTCTTTAACCATCAACAGATAGTGTATAGAGGTTATATTATATGCTTGGTTACTTTGTGTATTACATGAGATTTACATGGGCATAATGTAGATATTCATAACTACAAGGTATAATATGATAATAGTTCACTTTTTCCTTCAATCATATTGTATAAATTAGATCTTCACAGGAGAATGAAAAAATATTTTTTTGGCCAACAATCTCACACTTTGCGTAAAAACGAAATTAATCACTATCACTAACAGTAAACACTTTGTGTTGACAAAAAAAAATTGTAGATATTCATAAATATTTAACTGAAAGCTCAATCATCATTTTTGACCCAATTTAATTTGAGGAATTCTTAAATACTCTCATAGCTTGAAAAAAGTGGATGTTGGTTATATTTAATTTAGTTTTTATATTAGAAATATAGTTAAACTTCGAAAGATCAGATGGTCTATAAGATTGAAATACATTCAATACAAAACATTTATTTTTTTCGTACATTGAGAATTGAGAGTAACCAAGAATCATTTTATCAGAATTTATGTTATTGGGCTTTCATTGATTGATGTATACTATTTTGTTCAAAAATATCTCAATCAATATGAAATGGAGTTTACTCTTTAGTCCCCGATTATTTTCTAAATATTGCATATTCTTCTCATTAAATGGAGTAAGATTTGTTAATGGTATATATGTACCAATTAGGGGTATATCTCTAAACACATTAATAGTGTCTTCACCCTCACACCCTCAAGTTGTTGAAAAATATTTAATAACAATAATGATCAACCTCTACCACATGAAGTTAAAAGAAGGGACATCATTAAATAGAAGAGAATGGCATAAGGAATAAGGCAATTGACTCAATCTCATATATATTGTTTAATTTAATATGGACTCTAGGGGCTAGGGTGTACCAGAATACTATAAGAGATGGTCCTCACTACCAAGGCTATATAGCCTATAACTAGCTAGGACTGTGGCCTCATTAGGAATCAACATGTCGAGTCCTTCTCACTTTTGTAACATTTTCCATGTGGGGATTATTTATCATTTTGTATATGTTTACCTACCCAGTTTGCATTTTGTCTTGAAATTTGTCATAATTAGAAATATGATCTCTTATTCTTTAAAAAACATGATTCCAATTGCTGAGAATACTTAATCAGCTTATAAACAAGTATAATTGTTGTAACATTTGAACAAAATTATTCGATCTTAAATAATTTGTTTAAAATTAATTTTATTTTATG
>QANU01019398.1:402083-428803 GCA_003254905.1 Nissolia schottii
TTCTTGTGCCGAAAAAGATAATGGTACTTATAGCTATGGGGATTTGACAAAAAAAAAAAACGAAGGTATGGGAAGAACATCAAGTGTCGATCTGAAATGAATATGCTACTGTAGTAATCAACCCAATAAGCATGATCCATCTTACCCAGACTGCATTGATTGTTATGGGCACAAAATAGAATAAGCTGAATGGCCCTAATGTCTGGCCTGCTACCGCACACTAGAATTGACAATACCCAAATGGCCAATTATCTTTCTTTTTTGGTCGAATGGCCAATTATCTAGACCTCCTACTAATACTATGGCATTCATCTATCTGGTCACTTGATTTCTATAATTCAAAAACTAACTTTTCTATTCTTGAAATTATTATAAGTTCTAAGTTAAGTTAATCATTAAGTTCGAAACCACTATTGTTTCATCACATTTTCTATAACTAAGCCAACAAATGAGGTTGCGTAAAACGTTTGTATGTTCTTTTAGGAATTAAACACAATTTCAAGTCAAGAGTAATGAATGAGTAAAACCCTCCTCCAAGAGTAACTCCAGGATTCAAGTCCCTCCGGTTAAAGTACACTTCTAAATGCTACTAACCACTACATTTTGAGTTTTGTAATTACTGTCTTTAATATCTAGTATCAAGATATTGCTTAACTGCTCAACTTGCCAAGACAGTCCGGATCCGCTTACTTTGATAATTTCAAGTTAACCCCTTTCCAACAGCAACTACAGCCTTAACAAGGCCATGGAAATTCAAGGCCCATCCGGTGAGATTTTCAGAGAAGTTATCATGCAAAACATACCATAAGGCATAGGACACTATGACATTGTTTAATTCATTAATCCAACCCCAACTAGATAAGGCACAAGACACTATGACATTGTTCGATTCATGAATCCAACCCCACCTAAATTAGTTGTTGTCACATGCAAAACATCCTCAATCTCGAGCTCCATGAATCACTCATAATAAAGACACCATAAGAAAATATACTTTGTTGACCCAATACCTGCTATCTTTCCCCATTAACCAGAAGAGACTTCTCCCCCCCCCCCCTTTTTCTTCTTTCTTATTTAATAATGTTTATTTTCTAGGCAACATCAAGAACATTAAGAAACCACCAACAATTCTACTGTAAGAAAGAAGCATTAACTAAAAACTTTTAAGTCAACCTTGTTTCAAGCTTACACTTCAGAAAGGATTATGAGATGTAACTGAATGACCAAGAAGACAAGTGATACAGTCAAAAAGAACAACAGAATATTTCTTCAAGGCCAAAAATACTAATGCTTTTTACTTCATTCTTTACAAAAGCATCCACTGAACATTTCAATCTAGCTATTACTTAATATAATATAATCATCTAACGCCATCTGCAGGACACCAACAAAAATATCAAGGACCACTCGGAAGAAACTACAAAGAATTTGAAGTTTGCTCTCTTCTTAATATGAACCATAGTTTTAGTCTTTCTATTTTGCTGTAATCAAATTCAAGTTTTACATTTCATGGCACCAATTACAACTATTATAATCATAACTACAACCATTATGACCCAATCTACTAGTAACCATGTTCCAATAGGATATGTACAAGAGACCCCATTAACAGAGATGTCTTAAGATTGCATAGTATGATTCCATTTATAAGTGCAATGCCAAAAGAATTATAGGCATGACCAACTAGAGCTTTGCCATCTTCACTTAACAAGCTAAACCTTAAAACAAAGGTTAACTGATTATGGCCCAATGTTCAATAACCTATTAAACATAAGGGCAGAAAAATAGGCGTTTTGGGTACTTCTAAGAGGATTTCTCACATTCCCACCAACTCCTCCACAAACACAAGAAATTTGTGTGTGGTCCTAGAGCGCCATGCAAGATATGTTCCGGACCACACATTAGATGATATTTCAGCTTCCACTTTAAAAGCACAGCCAACACAATGCTCTAGAACCATACAAGAATTTCTCCACAAACATTAGTTCCTACACATTCAGACTAAACCTTTTCACCACATAGATGCTTCTGTGTGCATCTTAACTCTGCAGCATACTACAGCCTCTAACTCTAACCAATCCTGCAACACCCTCACAACAATTACGCTCAGCATCCGCCTCTTGATTCAGCCAATTCTTTAGCCCAATCTAGACATCATACTTATCTTTTAGCTTTCACCAATCAAAACAAGATGCTTAACAGAAAACATAACAGACAAGAATCAGCACCCATCATGAGGAATCCCATAAATAGGGAAAAGATGACTAAATGTCACCACTTAACTGTTTAACTGACCCTTGATAAATAATATATTTCAGTACACAACATATCACCATGAATTGAAGCATAATTTATACCATAAAGATAACATCTATATTATCATCACAATTCACAACACAACACAAGAAGATCCCTTGCCACTCTCTATCATCTCCGTCATTCCTAATGCAAAAATCACTTAAAATTAAAACAAAATTCCATCAAAAGAAACACTTACAAAGCGAAACCCTTCAAGTACTCAGGGTCACGCTTCGCCCTCTGCTGAAACTTCTTGAACCACCGGTCCAATATATCCATCGGCACCACCAGCTTCGAACCGTCGACGCCGCAGAAACTCTGCATGAAGTTGAACAGGTTCTCCCCTACCTTCATCGCCATGCGTTCGATCCTCTGCTCGCCGGTGGCGTCCAGCGACGGCAGCGCCGCCGCGTCCTCCACCGACACGCCGATCTTCGCCGAGATCGGCTGCGCGTCCGCCGCCGTCAGCTGAAGCTGTCCGGCGGCGCCTGGCTCCGGCCACGACAGGTAGAGGACGGCGGAGGGACGGGCGACGGTGACGGCGCCGCAGAAGACGAACGGCGATCCCGGCGACTGGACGTAGACGGCAAGCGCCTTGTCCGGCGGCAGCGTGAAGCCGTTGAGGAGGAAGATGCACATTTCGCGAACCTGATCGTACGCCTCGCCTGCGCAAGTTAGAATGAAGCAGTTAGTTTCAGAGGAGTATGCTAATGTGCACAGTATGGTGATGTTGAATTTTTTAAATAAAGAAACTGACTAATTAATTTTATTTTTAAATTTTGCTTACCGACGAAAGTGTTCATGTCGAGGATCCAGTGTAAGGTATCGATTTGGGCGAAGGTGGAGATGTCAATGGGGAAGCTACGGTTTGGGAAAACCACTCCGAACATTTTATTTTTCTTCTGTGGCTGCTCTGTTGGTGTGGTGTGCGAGGAAATTGGATAGGGGGACAAAAAATTTGAACTAGCGGCGGAAGGTGAGTGTGTTCTGATAGCTTGGAGATGGGTTCAGAAGAAGTTCAGACCACGGAAACCTCCTGCGTGGTCTAGAACATTCTGGACAAATATGTCTTTTCAACTTTTATAAGTGACCCGTGTGAGCTAGGACTAGGAGCGCTGAGTAGTATGTGACCCGTGGTTTCATGTTGTACCCGCGTCTTAAGAGTGTAACCGTTTATGCTTCCAAAGTAGAGCGACGTCTCAGCTATATGAATTTCATATAGCTCGTGAGGAGGCTATTCCTAAGAATTGTTCCCACTGCCCCCGCGACTTCTCAAACGGACAACAATAGACGGAAACCGCCCGTTGGTGGTGAGATGAATTCAGAGAGCCCAAACTCGGAACATGTCACAAGTGATGCATTGGCCCAAGACTTGCAAGCTCAACTCAGGCATATTATATTAGGCCAACAACTTAAGCCCTATATTGGGTCAGCTTCGCCAGTGGATTCGAAGTTCAAGTCGACCATCCAAATGATCGTTGTGCCTAACTTGCAGGGAATAACAACAAACAACTACTCCGAATATCAGGGAGGTAGGTAGTTCCATTATGAATGAATCCTCCTACACGTACACCAAAAAATATACATCATACATACACTCTATACTTATATACATAAAATTTGTGTTTTAATACATGTAATGTTTGTAATGTTTATACACTCACGAGAATAAAGTTTGTGCATTATTAATAGTGCATGTATGGGCGTATAAAATTGGGTATACATGTAGCATTTTTTATTATGAAATAACAGAGACCGTCATTTCGATCTAATTTGACCCAATTTCTAATGTTCACCAACATTGTTATTATACTCTTGAGTAGCTCGTAAATTCATATACGATTCTACTATACAAAGTGAGTTAAAACTCATATAAACTATCTTTTGGTAAACTCATACGAGTTTTAGTAAACTCTCCATTTTAGTAGTGAGTTTACAAGTTAAAATTTACTTATAAGTTTATAAGTTTATTTCAAAATGTACAAGTTTGATAACTTTGTTAAATACTTAGTCTACTTTGTTTATGTTAGACAATATATATTAATTTTATTAAACAAATTTTATATATTTATTATAATTGAGTTATGTTTAATCGAACTATAAAGTTCTATACGTATAAAATAAAGTATAACATAATAACTAGCATCATTCATTAAGGTATATTTTGCGATACACTACTAGAAATAAGGGAATTACCGTTGGAATGTTACCATCAGAAAACACGACAAAATCCGATGGTAAAAGTTTCTAAAGTGAACTGGATTAATTTTGGTACAATTACTGTTAGATAATATACCCTGACAAGAAAATAGATGGTAATAGTTGGAGCCAAGTGACGCGAGGTTAGGTGAAAGTTTTACCGTCAGACTCGACCGAAGATAATTGGTTGGAAATTCAAGGGACGCACGTGACGTTTGTGTTGTTATCGTTGGAAATATCCAACGGTAAGAGGGTCCGAATCTGAAAAGACACACGTTTTTCCAATAGTTGTGATGTTGAATCCATTAACGTCAGATAATTCTGACGGTAATGGTCCAGAAGTATGAACAGATGCGTGTGCTCTCCATGCGTGTAATGTTTGAATATTTACTGTTGGACAAAACTAATGGTAATGTTTTGGAAGTATGAACAGATGTGCGTGTTCCCCATGCGTGTAACGTTTGAATAGTTACCATCAGAAAAAAAATCGATGGTAACGGTCTCAAACTATGAAAGGACACTCTTTTTCACGTGCTTTCAACGATTTGTAATTACCATCGGATAAATCCGACAGTAATGATTCTATATATAGAACTCCTCTATCTCTCTCTCCTTCACTTCCATTCTCTTCTCCGTGCCTCTCCACTGTACACCCTCCTCCTCCGCATCCTCTCAGTAGTCCTCCTTCGGATAGCCACCGCCGGCACCGCAACCGCTACCGGAGGTAGCCATCGCCGCCGCCACTGACAGGTTAGTTGTTATTTTGTGCATATACAATTTTGTACTTTGTCAACATATACTTATGGCTCATGTTATATTTTCACATTTTTACTTGTTTATTTATTTAGTAAATTAATATTTTTGGCTTTATTTGTATTTTCATTAACATTTTTTTAGATTTTCATTTCTTTCTTGAAAAAATATATTTTCTTGATATATATATATATATATATATATATTTAAAACAATTATTTAAACCAATATTTTTTAATAATAAAAAATCTACATTTTATATTTTGTTTTTACCTTACTTTCAAACGCTTTTGAGAATAAATTTATTTTTAACAACAGCGATACTAGTTACTAACTACTAATGAATATGACATGTGTTTTGACCCTTATTATAGGAGTTTATGATATTTCGTTACATAAAAATGTTGAGTTAAATGTTATTATATGAATTTTAGTTAGAATTTTATATATTACAACATATAAATTATGTCGGTGCGAGTTACACATTTTTTAAAATAATATTTCATAATGATACGTAAAATCTACATTTTTACATTTTCATCTTCACATTTTTGTTTTAATGTAACTCTAACAGCTTTACTTGAAAACTGGTTTTTGACAACCTTAGTCAAGGTAGATTCAATTAACAACTTTGTTGTCTTTGGACTCTCACAACTCATGGTTGTTCTCGATTGAAATATTTTCTCACATGCTTGTAGTTGAATTTTGTTAATTGAATAAACTTTCACTTTCAAATAACAAGGAGGCTCCAATGCTCTAGTTTTTTCTTTTAAGTATTTTTTAGTGGCATAACATTTTATTTTGAAAAAAAAAATGCAACACAAAAAGAGGAAGAAAAAATGCAACCAATAAGCTCTAGCTCAATTGCAAACTCTTACCCCTCCAAAAAAAAATACATAGAATTAATTGGATTAAATATATATTGACATAACTCATTTACCATCAATAAGTATGTTACATCACTGACCTTTAAATTCTAGCATAAACTTTTACTTTCCAACATTTTTTAAAAAATAATGAAATAAATTTTTTTTCTTTTCCTTTGTGTATGCATGAGGATTGATATTTTTTTTTTTGTCACTCAAGTCAAAAGTTAGGGATGACAAGTTGGACAATCCGAGGTAGGTTACAACCTGTTTGAAATACTTTAGTAGCATAGAATTGAATTCAATTTAATGTGAATTCAATTTAATTCTTGTGTTTGGAATAAATTAATAAACTAAAGAATTGAATTTTTCGTTTTGACTATTGTACCCTTCATCAATAAAATCTAATATCTTAAAAATAAACTTAATTATTCAAAAGATGACATAACACAATTAAAATCAAATCAAAACACTCTATAAAATAATTTTATCAATAACTCTTTTTTTCCATGAAAGACGCTAAAATTGAATAAAAAGTTATTATGCATAAAGAATTTGTTCTGAAGTACCCCTGCAACAATAAATATAGGAAGCATCTGCCCTTTTCTTCTCTTGAGAATTTTGTTTCTAAGAACCAAATGAAAAATTATTAAGCAGATGATGATTATCATTTTTCTCATATAAGTGATAAAACAAAAATGCTACATGTACACCCAATTTTATACACCCATACATACACCATTAATAATGCACAAACTTTATTCTCATGAGTGCACAAACATTACAAACTTATAGATGATATTCTCAATTATACTTAATTAAGTGCACAAACATTACATACATTAAAACACAAACTTTATGTATATAAGTATAGGGTGTATGTATGGTGTATATTTTTGGGTGTACGTGTAGCAGGACTCGTGATAAAATCATTAGGTTGAGCATTAACCAACTTCGTTATAACATTTTCCTTTGCCATAAAGAAAAAGAGAACAAATAGACATTTTTCCTCCTTGATAAACCTCCCACCAGTTTGGCACAAAAAAAAAATAAGCCCCAACTGAAAGTTCACAGTTCACACTAGAAAATTAATAAAGCGATGGAAGAAAGAGTTAGAACACGCAAGTCTAACGCAAACAGAAGTCAAAGTCGCAGCAGACGAGAGGAGATGAGAGGCGAAGAGAGGACAAAAAAAGAGAGAAGATGTTAGGGGGAATGAAGGGTATTTTTGGGTTTTTCTATTTTAAATAGCAAACCAATGGAATGAAATTGCAAATTAAACCCATTTTGGTGTGATTTACTTTAGAGCAAAATAAATGAATTGAATTCTCTTGTTATTTCAATTCTATACTATTTTTATGTTTCAAATCAAGAAATTGAATTCCAATTTTTAAGCCATAGGATACCAAACAAACTGTAACACTTATCATATAACCCGCATAAAAATATAGGGTGAGACAAGACTGACCAATTTTTTGGTGGATTGAAAATATATGTTCATCTCTTTTCCTAGCGGATTAACTCGCGAGTTAACACAAAAATTAAAGAATTTTTTTTTCATATGTGAGTTTACATTAAATATTTTACTAGTTTCTAATTTTTTTTAAATGTAATTTCATTCTAACAGTCTATGTCCAAAATTAAATCATAGCACATGAAAGTACAAGAGATTAATATAGGCAAATCTTACAAGTTTTTATTCTTGAAAAAAGAAAGTCAATAATTTTTGTCCTTTTTTTTGTCATGAAGTGTGATTCATTAAATTAAGGGGCTCAACCAAACTTACACAGCAGGAAAAAATATATACATTAACACAAGGCCCACAAGTTGAAAATTAAGACAACCATAATCATAGAGTAACAATGCTAGAAGACTTGAAAAGGGCACAATAGATCTGAAGATTCTTGGTGTCTTCCATCACTTGCTTTAACTCCTTCGTCCTCTGATTGTTTGAACCTCATATTGCATGTTGGGATGTTTTAAGACTTTTTTTTTTCTTTTACAATTTGAAAGAAACAACAATATTACACAAAAAGACTGCTTTGCAGAAATTTCGAACTCTGAGTTCTTCTTGTGCTTCACTCGGATAATCAACTCTTCATTCTTATCTTTGCAGCACTCAAGAGCAAGAGTGACGAACACACAGATGACATAAAAAGGAAACAAAAGTCTCAAAATACCACCACTAAGGGAAAGAATGAACCCTTGGAAGCGGCAACCATCGGTGGCTAGGGTTTTTAATAATTTTTGTCTTGGGGCGCCACTCACTTTGCAATGGAAATGGTTTTCGCTTTGAACTCGCGAGTTAAGTAGGTTTAAATGAGTTATAAAAATTTGTTCACCTCGTAAAAAATAGCAAGTTAGTTGGCTCGTTTTGTCATCTTCATAAAAAATAGCAATCTAAATAATTGTTAAATGTGATTGAAGTAAATTTCATATATGATATTAATAATAAAGAAATTAATGGTGAAAATTCAACTGAGATAATTTATTTTTAGAATGGATATTGAATATTATTTGTCTCTGAACCGGTGCGGTCTGGCCGGTTCAGATATGGCCGGTTCGGCTTTGCACAAATAGGTAAGGCGAGGCACCCTAGTCTCGTCCCCTCTTCTTTTCTCCCTTTCGTCCCGAGAGCCTCGCGAGCTAGGGTTCATCACCGCGCAACCAACAAGCACCCTTCTTCTTCCTTTGTGTTCCCCTCGCCGCTCTTACCCAATTGGTGCGTCTCCTTCCACTCACGTGCTTCCCTTCGTTACTTTCTTCGTTTCCCCTTTCCCCCTCTCTATCAAGTGCTTCTCGAAAAAATCCCCAAACTCGATTTTTGGGTAAAAAGACTTCATTTTCCCGTAATTTCGTTTTTATGGTTCTAGGGTTATGCACCTACGTGATTATGCACCTCTGTTCCATCTGATTTCAATTCACGTGCTGAATATATTTTCAATTAACTAGCTGATTCCATTTATCTGTTTATTTATCTATTTATTTTTATCATAGTTGGTAAGCCGTGAAGTTGTTGCTGAAAGTACTAAACTTTGTCTCTCTGAGCTGATTTGAGATCTTAGAAGGTTGTAATTTGTGAATATTTTGAGTCAAAAGAGTAAATCTATTGTGTAACAGGTGCTTCTGCTTTCCCTAAATTGCTATAAGATTTTGGCACCGAATGAACTCTGTTTTTAAAACAAGTAGTCTTTGTGCTTGTTCTTGAAATGAAACAGTAATTTTGTTCTTTTTTTTTTTTTTTTGCTTATTTATTTCATGCTCTATTGTAATTCTTATTTTTAATGAGTTTCACACTTATGCTTTGTTGTTTTTCTGTAGGAATGGGATTGTGACTTCATACCAGTGCTGTGAGTTGACAATTTGAGATTTTGATTGTTGGGGGGTAATAGTGTATTTTGTGACCCAATCATGGAGATACAGACTTGTGGCAAGCCAATTGATTCCTTGCTAGAGAAAGTCCTATGCATGAACATTCTGTCATCTGATTACTTCAAGGAGCTCTATCGGTTAAAGACGTACCATGAAGTTATTGATGAGATTTACAATCAAGTTGATCATGTGGAACCATGGATGACAGGAAACTGTCGCGGCCCCTCCACTGCTTTCTGCCTTCTTTACAAGTTCTTTACTATGAAGCTGACTGTCAAACAAATGCATGGGCTGTTAAAACACCCGGATTCTCCTTACATTAGAGCGGTATGTAGAGGTACCTCACAATGTATAATTATATATGGGACTTGATTTATTTTATGTAATAGTGCTGAAATCATTGCATTGCTCATTGTTCGGTGGGTGGTGTGGGGGTTGTGCTCGTAGTTTTTGTTGAGTTGTGTGTGAACATCCTTTTTGCCATTTTGCATTAGCTTAGGAGCTGGTGAATTTATACTTACCTCATAGCTCATAATTAGCCATCTTGTATATCAAGTGAAGACACATGCTTGCGAGACAAGTGGGGATCCTTGGTTATATATTTGAATCAACAAAACAAAGCAATCTTGAGAAGTTGAGTCTGTATTAGAGTTGTCATTAGGTCTGGCTAAATACAATGGTTGCATCTCTTTTGCTCATTTTGCTTGGCTTCAAAATAAAGAGGCCATCTTCATATGATCTGTTTTTTGTTATTTTCTTTTTTGAATTTTTAGGTATATCACATCATTCTTATTGGTGTTTTTTTCTTTCTTTTTCCCTCCCTGTTTATCTATGCTATTTATTGATTCTTTATATTGTTTGTAGGTTGGATTTCTCTATCTGAGATATGTTGCTGATCCAAAGATTCTGTGGGGCTGGTTTGAGCCATATATAAAAGATGAAGAGGTAAGATGACATGGTTGTGGTTTTCTTAGCTCTGGAGTGCCATTTATTTAAGTTCATAAGCTATCATTCTTTTTTTTCCTTACTGTATTCTGATTATTCTATTTAAAAATATATTTTTAATATGTTTCCTTAAAATTAATTGAGTATTGCCTTCTTTCATTTGTGTTACTTTACCCATGCGTCAAATTGGATTTTATCTGCTAAAGGTTCTGATCAGTGTGCTGGAACTATGCAAAATTGCAAATAGTGTGTTGTGTCAAAATGTTTTGTGCACCAAGTGTTCTTATGATCAGCTTTTGATCAAATCTGTCAAAACTTTGGTGGCTTTTAATTGTATATTTTGTCCCAATGTGTTCGTTTTTCATGGA
The DNA here is from genome assembly GCA_003254905.1 of Nissolia schottii. Taxonomy (NCBI): domain Eukaryota; kingdom Viridiplantae; phylum Streptophyta; class Magnoliopsida; order Fabales; family Fabaceae; genus Nissolia; species Nissolia schottii. The sequence goes on from QANU01019398.1 coordinate 412,885, forward strand.
ATATTGTTACTTGTTTGGATTTCAGTTATATTGAATTATCTCCTATTCTCGTGATTCCATTTAAAAGTGCTCCTTTAAGTAACATAAATTATTTAATTATTAATGTTATGATGCTGTATTTCAGGAATTTTCTCCTGGATCTAATGGTCGAATGACCACAATGGGCGTATATATCCGTGATCTGCTCCTTGGACAGGTTCGTTATCATTAAAACTACGAGGCTGCTATATTTTACTAGAGAGTATGCTTCCTGATTTAACCTCTCTGAACTCCTGCTTTCAGTTTGGTTGTAGACAATCTAATGCATTTATATGATAATCAGCAAATTATACCCTGACAATGACCCCTTGGTTTTGAGATTTTTTAATGTAATGTCATACAATGGCAAGGGAAAAAGAATCATGACTCAAGTATTGACTAGTTAAACTGAGAATTTTCTCCAGAGCTCTCTTAGCGGAAATCAGATGCATCACAAGATTGCAAATGCAGATATGTTCCACATCATCCCATATTTTGGAGTAACAGTATGAGGTGCTTTCAGTATCTTTGGACATAAAACACTCATACCTACCAGTAGTTGCTGATAAGAACTAGTTCAAAAGAATCTTCATTTTTCTTTCTTGACTTCTTTTTGCTGAGTTGAGGGACTCATTAAGAATGGACTGAGAGATGAAATTGATGAAATTAAATATTTATGTGAGCTAATTGATAACATTTATATCTTTCAGGGTCTAAAATGAGATTTTTCCATCTCACTTATCATCATCTTTACTTTACCTTTTTTTCTTTCTTTCCCTTTTATTTCTATGGTTGAGGAGATTTTTGACATAATATAAAGGTTTTCTTTTTGATCAATTTCTTACATATTATTGATTCTACATTTTTGTTCCAGCTTCAAATTTTATATTCCAGTTGATTGATTGTAGTGATGAAGTACTTGTACTTATTGCTTGGTAATGCATCCCTTATATTAGGTGAGATCCAGTTCTCACTTAAAACCTGGGCCAGTTGGGTTCTTCACTTCTGAATTTGGAAAACGTTTCATGTCTTATGCAGCTTTATTTGTCGCTATTCCTTTGTTTTCTTTAGGTATATTCTGATTAACCTGTATCGATCTTAGTTTTTTTGAGGTCTTAAAGAAAGATATATGCAAAAGTGGAAAATGTATTTTGTGTAATTTTTAGCAGGGGAATGAAATTTCTGTAGCCCCACATCCTTTTTCTCACCTAAATAAGGGAGCCTTTATCTCAGGTTTGGGAAATTACCATGGCAAAAGTGGATATGAAATTGAATGATTCAAAATTCTGTATGTTTGGGTTCAAGTAAAGAATGGTTATGTTTTTAATGCATGGAAGGATTCTGGAGAGGGTTTTAAATGCTTCTAATATGCTGCCCTCTCTGCTTCACTAATAAATATTACGTTTGAAGGGAGTTTTGTTCATTCCACGCTCGGTACTTTGTTGGTTATCATACGTTCTTTTGCTAACTTTTTGTCATCTTGAATTGTCTTTTTGTTGTCCTAAATCTCATCCTGGTAACAGGACATGCACACAATCTCGTTCTTCCTATTCTGTATTAATGAATAGTTAGTAATTTTTTATATCATGCTTACTCTTTCTCTGGGATTTGGGTTAAGTGTTACTGCCACTTTATGGTAGTTGTCTTTTTGTGATCTATTCGTTGATATTTTATGATTTTAAGTTTTTTATGCATGGTACAAAATGTGCTTCATTGATAGAATTGAATGCTGCAATTCTCTAATTTTAGTTAACTGAATCTAGATGTTTTAAGGAAGGACATTGATGAGTCTGTTCTGCTGTTGCAGTATTATTTCGACACACTCTTTCCTCGCATCCCTGTTCCTGTAATGCGGCAGGTTGTGTCTAATCTTGAAAAGTTGAAGCTCCCTGCTACTCATTCTGGTACAACTGGGGAAACCACCCGTCATGGTTCTGATGACACTGCTCGTCGACCACCTTCTGTGAAAGCTGCCCTTTCGGTGTCTTTTGGTCAGCGCGCACCGCATCGTGCCTCCACAAGGGACTCTTCACCTATCCGCCGCACTGCACCTCCTCCTCCTCATGAAAGAAATGGTGGTGATGACACAAGAAGATCTCCAAGTAGTCGTCGCAGTCAGAGCCGTGAATATTCTGACAGGGATAGGGACCGAGACCGGTCAAGGTCCAGGGATCGAGACCGTGAAAGGGACAGGGAGCGGGACCGTGATAGGGACAGGGAGCGGGACCGTGATAGGGACAGATATCATGATCGAGATAGGAGCAGGGACCTGGATCGAGAGCGAGACCGTGAAAGATACAGAGATCGGGACCGTGATAGAGATCATGGGAGGGACAGAACCAGAGAGAGAAGTTATGATCATGATAGGAGGTCCAGATATCCAGAGAGAGAAAGCAGTCGGGATTATGACAATGGTAGTAGGCGCCATCGTAGTAGGAGTCGGAGTAGGAGTAGGAGCAGGAGTAGAAGTCAGAGCTTGCAAGCTGGCACTGCACGGTTCGACTCACGCCCCAGTCCACAAAGAGATGAAGTTAAGAAGGCTTCTGCATCCACTAATCTGGCTAAACTGAAAGATATCTATGGTGATTTAGGTGATAACAAAGGAGATGCCAACATGGAAAGAATTCCTAGAAGGGATAACGGAGGGGAAGAGGTTATTAGACTTGGTGGTTCTACTTGGAGGTATTGAGAGGCATCATGGAGTGCTTGTATCAGATATTGTTCACTTATTGCCTGTGTCTCTTGGTTGACAGCAGTTATAATTGAAGAATGCTATCTCTATCAGCATAAATAGACAATGTATACTGAAATTTATTCCTGGTGCATTGAATTTCATGCTTTGTAATAGTAAGTTTTAGACTAAAGATCATTCTATGTAGTCTGAAACTACCATGCTTCCATTGATTAGTTGAAACAGAATATTTTATTGTGTCTTCATATTGTCACATTAACATAACGACAATGTCTGTATTTTACATTACATCTTGGAGGCTAAAGATTGATGCTAAACTCTGATTCCAATGCAAATTGTCAACAAGATGCCATTGATGATGTGTGGAAGAAACTTCGGCACAAATTTAAAATGTTATATACTTTTAAAAAATAAATTGACTTGTTCTTTTTTGATTTTATAGAATAATAGATGAAATTTATACAAAATAAACAGTTAATAAATTATTTTAATGTTCCGAGTTTGTCATAATTTTGCTACCTAATAGGAAAACATAACACAATGAACAAATAAATAGAAGGCTAAGTTATAACGTGAGGTAAGTGAGCATCACTTTGATATTATATCTCAATATTAGAATTGCATCCAACTCTTGTAAATTAGGATACAAATCTTACAAGGTTGAAAGCTTTCATCTATCAGAAACTTGAAAGTGTGATGTTAGAAGCTTTTCTTCTATATTTCTAAGAGGACAAAAAGGAGACTTTCATGAGTTACACTACTCTGTCATGCATGTTTCTATCATATTTTCTGAATCGCTGATACAAATCTGGGATTCTGCAATTGTGCGAGTAAAGCACCTCTTCCCCTTCCAAATTTCTCCTGCTTTTCTTTGGTTAGCCATTATCAAAGAGAAAACGAGGACATAAGATGGAAAATTTTCTGTATTACTACAACAACAAAGGTATAAAAAAGAAAGCCAATGGTTGGTGGCATTGAGCTTGTGGCTATTCACACTTGATAGAACGGTATATGTGTCTGACAAAGAGCAAAGCAGCACGGAAACCGACAGTTCCAAGCATGAGAAAGAAACCATAGCAAATGCAAGCCATGTAGCCAAAAAAGAAAGAGGTTTGCATGAAACCAAACATGTCTGATCTTGCATAATAATAGTATATGCTGTATCCATATATGAACAAGCCAGTTGATCCACCACAAAGGAAGGACCTAGTATTATGCCAAAAAAATGCAGTAGTTAGAGAATGGAAGGGAAATGAATGACTTCTATGAAAAAAAAGAGCGGCTCAGTATGCAAGGCTTCCATGTAATAGGGACTGAGGAGAGCATATGTACTCAACAAGAGATTCATGGGTGCTCATGGAATACTATGTTGGATATGTTTCATGCCACACGATAAATGACATTTTCGCCTCCCAAGGTAAAAAACTCATCACTTATAGCTGAAATGTCATTTATTGTGTGACCTAAAGCATATCCAGCATAACGCTCCAAAAACACACAAGAATTTCTCTATTTTGCATGATTTAAACCCATGACCTTCCGGTCACATAGCTACAACTCACTGTTGCCCTAAGACTCACCCTCTATATGAATTACTTCCATGTGTAGCCTAAATCTGATTGATGAACAAAGAAAAATAGTGAGAACACTTGATATATTAACAACATGCATACCTCCACCACCATTCATGGTCCTCAGCAGCAAGCTGAAAGTATGTCAATGCCACAGTGATGAAAGCGGTGACAATCAAGAGAATGATGAACACAATGAACAGGATGCTGTATATGGTGTAAATCTGGTGGCCCCACACACTGACAAATATGTAGTAGAGTTCAATGTAGATGGCACTGAAGGGCAAGAACCCTGCCATAGCCATTTGAGCAGGAGTTCGGCGGTACCAAGGCAGCTGGGGGATCTCCCTAGGATACTTTGCTGTGCGGCAAGGAGCTTGAAACTCTGATCGGCTATTCCTACCTGCGATCCCACCCAAGACTAGTAAAGGTGAGGTTACAAGAGTCCATATGAGGAAAATAACCATGATTGTCCCAAATGGCAGTGCTGCAGTGGAGTTATAGGCAAGTGCAATGGTATTAAGATAGCAGAAAGTCAAAAATAGAGGTCCAGAGAACAAGCTTCCGGTCAATACCAAAATTTCCAGCTGGCAAAACAAAACAACAAACCAAAACTTCATAAGTATAATTCTTTTAGGTTTTGTGCTTTGTGCAGCACAGTTTCAACTGTTTTAAGGCAAAGATAGCCAAGAGAAGAAACTATGATAGAGTAATGATTGAACATGCTTGTTTAATATTAAGTCTACCTGATCAGAATGTAGACTAGTGAATAAAAACAAACATACTTTACATTTACGTACAAGAATCTTGTTGATCCATGTGGAGAGTTATGAAGTTTCAAAGCCAGTAAACTAGAAATTATGCAGCTATCAGAAAGGAATTTTGGAAGACTTCAAAGTTCAAATCATTCAAATTCAAGAATTACTTACAAATTATGAAATTCGTAAATGCGATCACTGAACTAGGTAATAAAGAACAAGACTCAGAGTGAAGCACTAGTGGTACATGGTGTTTAAGGAGTGAGAGAATGTACCCAGTTTCTCCCTTCAATCATGTAATAGAAGGAAGCTGCAGAGTAGCCTGCAATGCCGGATGTTAGCGCATATATGATAACCAGTGCAGTAAACAGTGCTCCCCTATTGTATGGATAGAAAACACCAACTAGAGCAAGCATAAAGATGAAGATTGCACTGAAAACAGGGTCAAAGATACATGGTCACAAAAAGAGATGAACGATGAAAGGCACAATACGGGAAACTCCTTTACAAAGATAATTACTTGCTTGAGAAGGTAACTCACAGGGTAAATAGCTGGGTGCCTATTCCAATTGATGCTGCAAACAAGGGCTTGTATACCGGGAACCTGAACACATCGCCATGGATGTACTTCCAGCCACTCTCCTCCTGTTCATCCACCGCCTCCTCATCATGCGTAAACCTGTCATGTTAATTTGACAAAGTGGATACAATAAGCTGTATGAATTAACAGGTTTAAATCCACGAGAGAAGACAACACTAAGATTAGTGTCTGAAAAGGGAATGAATCCTAGTGTGAAATTTTCACGTGACGAGCTCATATGTGATCTTTTACTATTGATTTAGAAAGTGAGACCTAGACAAGACACATGACAAGAGAGAAATCAACGGCGAAATACATGAAGATGTCATGTGAAAATTTCACAAGAGCTGATCTATTCCCGAGTATGGTTCTTACTTGACAAAATCATTCTTAAGCACGCGCATGAGAATTGTGGCAAGGAATCCGGTCAAGAGGAGCACAGTCACACAGGAGTTGATGATAGAAAACCAATGGATTTCCAAGTTGAGTAACATCAATGATGCCTGTGAGTATTTCTCCAGCCTCTTCTCAAAGGGAATATCAGTTGGAATCCATTTGACAGAATATGTGAAGTCCACATCTACCTCTCTATCTTCTGTCAGCTCCATAACTGCCTTCGCATCGTTTCGAACGAAGACATCGATGATGCGATCCTTATTGTAAAGGATCTCAAAATGGATGTGCTTGAAGAGATAGACTTTGGCCCCGGTTGTGTCATCTTGGTCTTCACTCTCAAATCTTCCAAGAAAGCCCCAAATAGGCAAGTCATCATAGTACATCTGGAAGAAGTAGTCCTTCAATACAGCGGCTCGGAATTGAGCCACCTCTTTTCTTGTCAGCCTCCTTCTGCAGATTCTCTCAGGTTCCTGATCAATTTGGAAATCTATTTTGTAAGGAGGAACGACTAGTCGATCCCCGTTCAAAACTTCACCAAGATCTTCTTTCTTTTCTTCCACATTAGCTGCAACCAACACATTTTTTAATTACACAAGACTATTGTTGGAAATGGGGAAAAAGAAGAATTGTACCAGCAAACTAACCTGGTGAGCAAAAGGGAAGATCAAAATATTTGTATGTTTCACTGTAGCATTAAAAAAGAAGAAGAAAGAGTTAGAGAAATCACAAAGAATTCATAAAGTTAGCTTATTGTGAGTAAGAAATTCATGATAACTCATTGGATTATTTCAATTTCTATTTTGATATACACATCTAATTAAAAATTCATGAATTTAGAAGCCTTTCAGCCTAAAATGAAATGGTTTGCCTTCAAATGGTAGAGGAGAAAAAACCCAGAGGGACATTACAAACATTACTTGATTGTCAAGATAAGTGTTAAAAGGTAACTCTGCCGAGTAAGTGATCACTTAGATCCTTACAGCATTTCAAGTGAACACTGTCTCCAAATTCTATATTTGACACTGAAGCAAAGACAACTAACTTTTCCAGTTCTTCTGTTTTACAGTGAAATTGAAAGTATCATAACTAATATCACAGCTTCTAAGCCACATTCAATATTTCCTCTTCACCCACCTAAGAAGAATTCATTCTGTTAGCCAGAAAAAACTATCTTCCACTGCTCAAAAGAGAACCAGGTTTTCAATCTATTACTTTTTGACAGGTGGCACTATCCATGCACAAGTTTCAACTCCACACCACAACAATGAAGTGGGTACTGAATCTCCATTACATAGATATAAAAATCCAAAACAACACCCAGATTCCAGAGAAAAGAAAATCCAAACCAAATCTCATTCCGAATGCCAACCCCATCATATTCCCTATTTTTCAGGTGGATTGGGATTGAATGGTTTTCAGAAGATTGGAGAAAAGAAGAAAAAAAATCTGACCTGGGATTGTGAAAGGGTCCCACCTTGTTGGCATAAAAGGGTACTGAATCTCCTTCTTTGTAACGGTGATCTGATGCGTCAGATGCAACATTGCTAATGCAGCAGCAACACAGGATAACAACAACAACAATGCAGGAAGAGGCACCATCACCCAAACATGCCGTTGACTTTCCCATAAACACAAAATGACAAAACAGATAGAGAATCTGAAAAGAGAAGAAGAAGACCCTTCCAATGCAAAAGGCCTTTTCTAGTTCAATACAAGTGCAAAAGGCCTTTTTCACACCCCCGAAAGAGGAGAAATAGAAAATAATAAGAAAATGAGTGCAGAAAGATTTGAATTTCAATCTACACTCTTTTTTTCTTCTTCTTCTTCTTCTTTTATTTATATATGTGGAAATGAATGATGGTTGTTTTCTAAGGAGTTGAAAATTGGGGGAAATGGATCGTCTTCGTGAATGGTGAAAGATGATCACACAAAGTACGTTGTTGCCTAACAAAGTTGGCAGAATGACATCATGTGCCTTAGACTCTTCTCTTGCTGGTTCCTGTTGCTGTTATTTTCAATCTCGATTTGATTAAGGTTCCTCCCTTTTTGTTTATGATCACGAGATTGTTTTGTCTTGAGGGTGATAATCACAAATCACAATTCACAATTCAATTCGATAGGTGTCATCCTTTTTGGGTCATGGAAGATGTTGAAGTGTCTATTTATTTCTCTCTCTCTCTCTCTCTCTCCCCCCTTCTCATTAGTAGTTTATTAAATTATCTAACATTTATCAATTATTATCTTTATTATAATAAAAGATTAAATTTTATACCCCGATGTCATTTAATTATGTGTTGTCATATAAATAAAATAGTTATATCTTGTCATATTTTTACAGAAAAAATTTATATAATAACACATGATTAGATGTTAATTTGGTGTAACATCAACACATAAAAATTTATCTTATAATAAATGTTTGGAAATTTATCTAGCATTATAGATGGACAATGCTAAGCGACCAAAAAAATATAGTTTTTGATCAAAATCATGACAGTTGTTAGATAAAATAACATGTTATGATGATCCACTTGATCATTTATTTATTTAATGATTAATAATCATGTCACGTCATTTTGATGAATAGACAAATATTAAGTCTTTTAGAAATTTTTTCATTATCAAGAACTAATAACTAATCAATGTGTAATAGCTTATATCTAAAGAAAATATGAGTATTGTAATAGTTCCCTCAGTCAGAAAGCTAATTCAAAGTAAAAAAGTCTGGTAACGTTTGTAAGTAGAGGTCGGTAACACTGCATTAATGAGTTTTGAATTGATGGAGATTATTTTTCACACTATAGACAGTGGAGAAGATATGGAAATAAATAAAGTTTAATAATAATAATAATAATAATAATAATAATAATAATAATAATAATACTAATAATAATAGTAAAATGCATCCCCCTTTCTTAAGAGGGATCTAAATTACATTCCCCTCTCATTCATTTTAAAAATATACACTCTCCTCCCCCCCATTAAAAATAAAAATAAGTTATAATTTAATTAATTTTTCATATTTTTTACCAAAATATACTTCGTAAATAGTTTTACACATTAAAACAATTTTAACAAAATAAAATAATATGATTAATAATCTAAAAATATTTATGTACAATTATAATAATTATGTAAAATTATTCCATTAATAAAATATGTTATTAATAAAAGATATATTAATTTAATATTCATGTTTATTTTTATGCACATTATTATTTTAAAATCAATTTATGAAAAAAATAATTAAAATTTTATTTTAAAACTATCATAAATTATTAATGCTTAATTAATAATTTATTCTTTTAATAGAATAATTTTAAATAATTATCATAATCATGTATTAATAATTTTGAATTATTATTAATCATAGTTTTTATTTTATTAAATTTTTTAATATTTAAAACTATTTATGAAGGGTATATTGGTAGAAAAATTTGAATAAGGATTAAAGTGTAACTTATTTTTATTTGTAGGAGAAAGGGAGTATAAGTTTTTAAAATGAAGAGAAAAATGAATGTAATTTAAGCACCGCTTAAAGGAGAAAATTGTATTTTACTCTAATAATAATAATAAACGGTAGTAAGGCTTTATTTAGCAAGTAGCCTGTATCTTGAAGTTTTCAATTTGTTACTTTGATAATTCCCTTGTTCTAGAAATTCAATGAAAAGTAATTTAGTTGAAATTTAGAATAGAAGGCAACGTTCGGTCAATTGGCATTATAAGTATGCGTGCTTGGGTGTCGGTCAATTCCCTTTGTTTTTTTTTTATTATTTTATTCCTTTGTTGAAAATGGACCAACTTAAAGAAAGTGGGTCGGGTTTATAGTTAGATGCAGGTTCAATATGCCCTTCTAGATCCCTTCCTTCTCCCTCTCCCATTCCAATATTTTATGGTGCATGTTTAGTTAAAGATGTATGCAATTACACAGAGGGTTACCCTTATTTGTCTCAAATGATTCAACATATATTCTCTTCAAATAAAATCTCGTGTTCAAATTTTTTAAAAATAGGTTTCTTTGATCTGATTCACTTAATTTTTGACTCGTGGTGGATCAACTTGAATAGCTCATAGACTAAGTGTGTTAACATAATTCTCTCATATATTATTTATTTATTTATGTTATACCTTATTAAGTTTACGTTGGATTTGTTTGAATTGAGTTTAAACTTAATTTGACATTGTTGGTTGAATTTTATAGGTATATTTATTTTTTATCTTCTGTTTTTTATGGGTTTTTTTGCCATTTTTAAGTAATGTTATGATTTTTAAGCTTTTTTAAAACATTTTTTTAATTATAGTGAATCAACTCGTTTAACCTACTAATTTAGTTGAGTTGACAATTTTTTTTAGTAGTTTAAAATGACCTCGCAACCCGTGGTAGCCAATCCGATGCATTTGGTCAGTATTAACGGCTCTAAATTGTAATTATCAACTTTAGAGTGATTTTCCACCTACTAAATATCTTATGTTATTTAATGTATCAATTTTTTATCATTCTTATAAATAAATTCGTCTAATTTTGTTATTATTTCATATTTCATATGATTGTAATAAAATATTTATTAATCAAATCATTAAAAAAAATAAATTATAAAAAGTTTAAAAATTTGCAGACCATTTAAGTTTACGATACACTTCTGTACATATATTGTATTAAAAATATTAATTTATCACATTAGATTATATAATTAATCAATATATCATATTATATTATAAATAATAACAAAATTATATAAATTTAGTTATAAAAATTATAAAAAATAAATAAATTAAGTAACATGAGATATTTATTAAAACAACCGTGACAGGTGAATTGGCAGGATTGGGCAGGACAACGAAGTGCATGGCATCCACTCGTTTGTTTCTCTGTTGCTAACGCAAAGGTTCCCTCCGTCAATCCTTGTCGCCTTTAATTATGCCAAATTCATCACATTTTCCCCTCCTTTAATCAAACAAACAAATATACTTTGGAATAAAGCATACATACCCCTCCCCCAATTTATTATATTATATTTTGTCTACGTTACATGTAACCACTTTATTATTTATTTCTCTAGCGCTTTCAGGACCCTTCTTCTCTCCTGCTTTGCATATATATACACCATCTATATAAGAAGGGAACACACACAACAGCCCCCTTCAATTTTGATGCAATAATTAAGAGAGAGTCTCTCAGTTAAGTAATGTGTCAAATTAATTAAGATCATGGCAAAGGCTTCGCGCACAGTTGGAATAGCTATGGATTTCTCTCCAACAAGCAAATTAGCTCTTAGATGGGCCGTTGATAATCTCATCAGCAGTGGTGATCTGATCATCTTGATCAACGTTCAGCCTCCCACAGCTGATCACACCAGAAAGGAGCTATTTGAAGACACTGGTTCACGTTAGTATCCCCCCCCCTAATTTTCTCCTAGATGTATATACGCTGCATATTAATATTGACTTAATTTTGATGCAAATATGGTTAGAGTTTACTCTTTATATATGCCGTGTGAGGGTGTAAAATAGTTTTACATTGCATTTGATTATGTATTATTATAGTTAACAGAAATAGTTGACTCTCAAACTTAATAGCTTAAAGAAACTATTTTTATTGATGTAATATCATATAATTAGATGATAGTATAAAGCTTTTACACATTGACAGTGCATTGAAACTAAACTCAATGTTTATATAAATATCTGATCATATATTCTCATATAATTAAAACTGTTTGAATCTTGATATATCTATATTTCAAAAGCCGCATGAATAATGTAAAACATCTAAGAGATCATGTATCAAAAATTAATCTCTACTAGTGTATACTCTATTATATTTATGGATAGGATGATGAGTTGTGCATGACATTTTTTTATTTTTTATTTTTTGTGTTTTTTGTTTTGGTTAATGGGTTTTGCAGCGTTGGTGCCTCTGGAGGAAGTCAGGGAGATGAATTTTACAAAGCAGTATGGGATTGCTAGGGATCCTGAAGTCATAGACATCCTTGACACTGTCTCAAGGACCAAAGGGGTATTTTATTTGTTATGTTGTTTATTACCCTTCTTTTGTTTTGCAGTTGAGTGTAATTAACTAAGGCAAATTTGTGTGTTGTTTATTGAAACAGGCAAAGGCAGTGTTTAAGGTGTACTGGGGAGATCCAAGGGAGAAGTTGTGCAGTGCTGTGGAAGCTCTTCATCTGGATTCTTTGGTTATTGGAAGCAGGGGTTTAGGAACCATTAAAAGGTAATAAACAACCTTCTAAATTATTAAAAATTAAATTGTTATTATTTCAAGTCACTTTTGACTTTTTAACGCATCGATAAATTAAATTAATGTATTTAAAAGTAATTTTTGTATTAAGGTGTATGGATTTGAGAATGTATTAAAAAAAATGAAAAATAACTTATAAAAGTGACAAAAGAGTACCATTTAACTAATTAAATGAGAAAAGATTAATTTGGGGGATTTTAGATAATTTTTTAATGCATGATTCAAATAGATAATTTAAACAAGTTTATTTATTTATTATATAAATATTTCAGGGTTCTGTTGGGCAGTGTAAGCAATCATGTGGTGACAAATGCTTCTTGTCCCGTCACAGTGGTTAAGGGCAACCAAACTTCCAATTCTACTAGGCATTGATCAGGTTGTGATTAACATGGCTTGTGTCTATATGAAGAAAATCCACAAGTTTGGTTAAAAAGGTGCACTTGTAAGGGTCATGAACAATAGTTGTGATGCAATGAAAGTTTGGCTTTATTATTAAACCTGTATCCTTGGCTGCTACATATCCCATAATAATGAATGATAAGTAGGTATGTGTCATACTCATGTTATTACTGTTAAATAAAATGAGGATTGGGATTGAAATTGAATTGAATCAAATCTTTGTGTGACTAGATTGTACAAAATGTTTGGGAATTCAATTGTGTGTCACACGTGGGTGAGATTGTCGATCACAACCAATATATTAAATGTCAACATAGTAATTAGATGAACAATTGTCATAGGCAAGGTCTTGAGGCTACGCAATCGTTTGCAAACCTGCCAAGCCCGCTAAACTTACACTGCCAATCACAAATGTGTTTTTGAGATTTGCCAAAAACATAAAAATGGACAAACAATACAAGTGTACCGAAGTGGTATGGTAAGGGATGTTCCACCTGCTCCGCGGAGGCCGTCAAATGGGCGTGAGATACTTAGATGGACTCCAACACTTATGTAAGTGAAAACACAAGATGAATATTTGATATTAGGTTAAAAGTTTGTACTTGAATCATATATTATAATATTTATACTAAGATATTAACCTTAAAGAAAATACATGTTGTCCTTCCTCAATTAGGTCCCACCTTTTAGGTGAGGAACATTCTCTCACGACGTCCTTTCTAAAGTTTTGTGTTTCTCGTGTGATTTGACTTTTGGATTGACTCAATCCGCGTTGATGAGGCATGAGTTGTAATCTATGGACCTTTTTTAGAGATTTTGATCACAACGAAACGAAACCTTAAAGAAATAGGAGAAATATGAATTAAACGTAAATTAATATTTTTTTTCACTAATTAGCATAAACTTTACGTAGAGTCCCATATAATATGCGTTAGCTGATTTAGATATGTAAGAAGAATATCCGAAGAAATTTTAACGAGAGCAAATAATATGGAAGCTAATCCATTCACTTGAGATAGAAGTAGAAATAAACCTAAAAGGTTATAGGTAAAATTATTTTAAAAATGTTAAGTTGTTAATGTGTTTATTTATTTATTATTATTATTATTTTATGTTTAGTTGTTAATGGTTTGAATGTGTCGATGAAAAAGTATTATGTCGTCATCTAATTTATCTATAATCAACCAACCTAATATGGGCTTAGTTGTTCTTGAGGGTGTTCACTTATATGTTCTAAACTATTTAGCAACTTGATTGAGAGACAGTGGTGGCAAGTGGCAACTAGAGGGGTTAGGCCCAAGCTTAAAAGCAAGCCCAAAAACAAAGTCGAATGGACTTAAGTTTTTTGTTGTTGGCTAAAGAGGGCTTAGGTCTATAATGATGAGCCCTAGTTTAGATATTCAATAAACACCAATAGAATCTGCCCAAAATAATAAATACAATAACAAAAGCCTTTAAGAAACCATTTCGGAAAAAAAGGAGCCTTAATCAATCCTAAGAGCATTGTGCCACAAGAAATTATTTGGCATGCTCCTGAAATTAACACTTTCAACGTGTTCTAAAAATATTATCAATAATTAATTATTTATTTATTATATGATTTTTAAATTAATTTGAGATTAATAAGTTATAATATTTATGAAACACGCATTATAAATGTGTTGTATAAACATACGAAAATTTCTCTAGTTTCATAAACATTATGTCAACTGTGATTTTAGGTAATGGTTACTTCCGAAAGAAGGGCCTATGGCAAAGCCAGGTAAGCACATCTAATTCTTCTCATATTTTTTATTTGATTATATCAACTTAAAGGATTCATAAATATTAGTCTCCTTTTGAAATATTGATGTTTTCTTAAAGTCAAGTTTCGTTTTTCTTTTCTACTAAAATATCCTCAACCCTATCTTCAGGGTAGGATATTAACCGACGTAGACGATTTTTTTTTTTGTTTTTTGGAAGGGATGTATTTTAATATTCAAGAATCAAACTGAAGTTTCTGAAAGCACTTTACAAAATTGAAAATTCAGATCTGCACTTTGCACAATTGAAAATCCAGATCCCTTTAATCAATAACTTGTTGGGCCTAGCCTCATTAAATTTGAATTTATTATTCGTTAAGACCCTGTTGAAAAATCAGCTTATCAATTCATTCAGCAGGAAATAGCCCAATCGATGGTCCACCTGGTTCCCTTTTTCCCTTTGTTGCCGAAACAAACAGCAAACGTGCTTAAAAGCTAATCTTTTGAAACCCATTATTGTTGTGTCTTTCTAAAGTAACTTCACGTCAAGCATATATGCAATTACAAGTGAAGCCGAGTAAGCAAAAAAGGGGAAGCATTGATCATTTGGCTTTATTAATCATGGTTAGGCGATATCTCGACAACACATTTTTTTAGATTAATCAAAGCAAAGTGGTTGAATCCATTATTTGTACATATTAACATTAGTAGTTGAATGTGGACATGGCATGAGACTCAACATTGTTTGGTGACGTTCTGCATCAGTCATCACAACTTAATAATTTAATCTAAACTTTCAAACCATGCCAATGAACCGACACAAGTAATTGTGACTTTTGAAGTCTTTTTTATTTTCACTCAACTCAACGGGTGTGTGTCGTTGTCAGTGAGAAGAGCGGCCACACTAACCTCCTCGTCGGTGTTGTTCTTCTTCTTATCAGCCTCATCGTCACTGTGTCACTCCTTGTCCAACAATATAAGACAACTGAATTGGGGCTCTTGATTGCTAAAAAGCCAAGATACTGCTTTCTCTCCATTTAATATAATACTTTGAATATAAATTGAATAAGCACACATGATAGTTCTAAATATAATACTTTGAAAATAAATGAAAAATTTACATTTGCACTTCTAAGTTTTATTATTTCTTTTTTTTGTACATCCTACACAATTTATTAATCTGACAAAATTGTCATGCTTCTCATTTATTAAAATTTTCTTTTTGAGAGATATTACTATAATTTCAACATTTAAGTTTTTAAAAATATTGAAACTCTGTCCTTTCTCCTCATAACCATCTCTTCATAAATAATTCTCTCCTCCCTCTCCATTACTCTTTCCATATCCCTCAGAAAGAAAATTTTAATAAACGAGAAGCATGGCAATTTTGTCTAAAAGTTTTGGTGTTTATTTTTAATATCCTCCTTCGTAAAAACGAGTTGGAGGGGTTAGCAAAACTCATATATATATATATATATATATATATATATATATATATATATATATA
>QANU01019398.1:428924-485389 GCA_003254905.1 Nissolia schottii
TATATATATATATATATATAAATGAGGATGACGCTAATGAGAAGACTTGTTATATATGAGAATAAGACGAGTGAATCTTGATCAATGAATGTTTTATGAATGATCAAAATTAAAATTATGAAGATATCGCATGATTAGTTAAAAAGTCACGTGAATTTTATGTTTTAATCATGAAAAATTCAATGGTCAAGATTCATTCATCTCATTCTCATATATAGTCACTCCCCTCAAGGATTATCCCATATATGTATGTATGTATTTATGTGTGTGTGTGTGTGTGTCTATATATATATATATATATATATCAAGCCTTTTTAAACGAGTGATTTTGAAGCATCCAAAATTTTACACCTTGGGCATTGTGTGAATGAGAACATGCATCGTACCCGTCGGATCATAAAAAATGAGCAAAATTGGAAAACACTTAAATGGTAAGTGAAATGCAAAGCAGCTGCCAAACGTGTGCGTGACCGCATGAACCATCCATACAAATTTTACAGGCAATGATGATTTGATTTAACATCTCCTAGTTCCAGCGATGCTTGGCTGCCATACTATGGGACCCTTTGTGAAATGTGGACATAGTATCACAAATTCAAAAAAAAATCAGCCATCCTATGGTTGTTGTTACTTGTACCACCCATCATTTCATTAGGGGATAAACTTACCCAAAAGAAAGAAAAACAAATAATTCACACATGCTTGTTGTTTTGAACAAAATCACGTGCTTCCATGTATCGATGTAAGAATCCCTTTAGCCATAAGACAACAGGTTTGGCTATTGTGGTTGGTCAATGAATGATAATGTGCATGTGTGGTTTTAAGTGTGAGTAATGGAGTCTCATGATAATAAACTATGTGTACATACATGTAAGGACACATAAATTCATTGGGTTAAAGTTTTTGGTCATATTTTGGGTAAATACAAAACGTACAATATTTATTCTCAATTGCATGTGGGTACAAAGTAGTTTTAACACATACGTGTAGTTTTAACTACTTATACTATATGTGGGGTACAATGCACCTTATTAAAATAGTAACAGTTCTGCTACATTACATCCATATTCCATACACCATACATATACTTATATAATAATATTGTGGGCCACCAAAATAATCGTCCCATCCACTCTCTCTCTCACCCTCACCAAAATGTGCGTGAAGCCACTCTTCCCACTTGCAATACATTTCGTTTGCACTTCCTTTGGTTTCTTTAGTGCAGGAATATTAATAAGCAAAGCATATAATTTTGACAAATCTTTCCTTGTAAAAAAAGATTGACTCTCTAACAATTTTCACAGGATCATACTCTGCACAAATAAATACTCAAAGATAATTAAGAAACCATAGATTTGAAACAATATATTCTTCATGGCATTCCAAACCCATGTCGTACCAATACCTGTATTTGCAGTAAATATATGAATATTAATGTTTGTTTGGGCCACATATTCTGTAAATTGTAGATATTTTATAAATTACTCTTTGCTACATTAGTATACACAAAGTTTGTGTTATAGTGTCCCTAATGTTTGTGCTATAGGAGGTATAAAGTTTGACTAGTTAATATGCTAAAATGCACATCCTCTTTCTCAACAAAGATAGAATCTGTTGCCTATGGATAATGTTTGTACATACGTCTATTTAATGTTTGCACTTACGCCCATTTAAAGTTTGCACACTTCTACAATACATCAGATTCTGCATTTTTATACATTTGAGACAAACACATAATGTTTATATCACACCATCTAATGTTTATCATGACAATATGTAAAAAAATTGTGTCAAAATGTTTATAATATTTATGCATTAATTGTTGAAAATTTGAGAATGTGCCAAAATGCACATCCTCTTCCTCAACAAAGATAAAACCTGTGACATGTGAATGATGTTTGCACATACGTCCATTTAATGTTTGCACTTATGCTCATTTAAAGTTTGCACACTTTTACAATACATTAAACTCTGCATTTTTATGCATTTATGACAAACACATAATGCTTATATCACACCATTTAATGTTTATTCATGATAATATGTAAAAAATTGTGTCAAAATATTTATAATATTTATGAATTAATTGTTGAAAGGTTGAGAATGTGCTAAAATGCACATCCTCTTCCTCAACAAAGACAAAACCTGTGACATATGGATAATGTTTGCACATACGCCCATTTAATGTTTGCACTTATGCCTATTTAAAGTTTGCACACTTTTACAATACATCAAATTCTGCATTTTTATGCATTTGTGACAAACACATAATGCTTATATCACACCATCTAATGTTTATTCACGACAAAAAATTGTGTCAAAATGTTTATAATATTTATGCATTGATTGTTGAAAAGTTGATAATGTACCAAAATGCACATCCTCTTCCTCAACAAAGACAAAACCTGTGACCTGTGAATAATGTTTGTATATACGCTCATTTAATGTTTGCACTTATGCCCATTTAAAGTTTGCACATTCAATTTTCTGTCATATGCATGTTAGTGATGAATGAGCATTAGAACGTATAAAGCTTCAGTACACTAAAATTTCATAGAGACATCAAATAACAAAACTCTTCATGGAAATCAAAGAAAAAAAGCATGAAAACGATGATAGTGATAAACATAATAAAAAATTGAATGACGATGATGAGAGGATAATCAAAGAAAGGATGATGATGATAATCAAAGAATGGATAAGGATGATAGGAAGATGAGAGAATGACAGAGGATGACGATGATGACGACGACAAACATAACAGAACAAGGATGAGAGGTTGCAGATAAGTGAAAATGATGACGAGAACGAGTTCGGGATTGGGGCGCGCGTTGTGTATAATTATACATTATACGTATAGTTATCATTAATTGCATATAAAATCGTATAAAAGAGTGATATATGTACGAGTATATAGTTTAGGGGTGTACACGAAACATTTTCGAAATAGTAATATAGATATATACACACACATGCTCGTAATAAATTAAAATTTATTATTCAATAGCTATAAAATTGTCATCCGAATTACATCCGTGTGAAGGGGGTGAAAACTGCGAAGTGGAATCGAAAAAAGGTGGGAGTGACGAGGATTTTGCTAAAACTATGGGGGCCGTTATGGGTTTCAGTGGACAAGTGTCAACACGAGAATACGGCAGGAGGCATAATCTACCACTGCATGTATACTCTAAGTATAGTCAACGAATTGTCACACCTAAGTAATTTTATAAGTAGGATCCACTAATAAAATGCATGACGCCCATGTTTCACACTGTTCACTAAATATTTTTAACTGTTGTGCACAAACATATTTGAATTATTGTGTATGAACTTTTTCACTGTTGTACACAAATTTTTTTAACTATTGTGCACAAATATTTTGAATTATTGTACATAAACTTTTTCAACAGTTATGCTCAAACATTTTTAACTGTTGTGCACGATAATTAAAAATGTTTGTGCATGATAGTTAAAAATGTTTGTGTAATATGTTTAAAATGTTTGTGGACGTACTTGTGAATATTTGTGCAAGATAGTTAAAAATATTTGTACACAATAGTTAAAAGTATTTGTGCATGTCAGTCAAAAAAGAATTAATAAACGATAGTTAAAAATGTTTGTGCACAATAATTTAAAATATTTGTGCATGATAATTGTGAATGAGTGAGAACACATAGACCAACTATATAAAATCATTGGTTAGTAGTACCGTGATAGATTGTAGAGTGTATACCAATCATTTTTCCAGTATAATCTATACGTGGGAGGAAGGGTTACTGAATAATGCAGAAGTGATTAAAGGGGGACATAGGCTATGCGTCAAAGGCGTCATCAAAGATTCAGTTCATTGTGCGTTAATCTGTATTGTTACAAACCGCATTCACATGAAGAGAAAATAGCATTCTGGAATGAACTTCCAAGCACCGAATTTCGGTGCCAATCATGTTTATGGGAGAATTCAGTGAGGCGGTTAATCCCGATAAGAGGAAATTAATTAAGGTGGTGGGATTCTATGTACAAATTGCATTGCAAACATAGAAGTCAATGACTTGCTGTTGAGATGGAGAAAACACACATGCTAAATAATTGAAGCCAAATGGTTGGAAGCATACGGGACCCTCTACTTGTGGGGTCCAGAGCCATTCATATTTCTCTTGAATATGGTGAAGGAAGAATGACAGAGGATTGGTAACAAACCAATTCTTGAATAAAAATGATTTTGGCAGTATAGATAGAAAAATAGATCAAGTGGAAGCACATGTCCTGGCAAACAAGATGGACAAAAATACATCATCTTTCAACTCGATAGCTAGTGCAAAAGGAAGGAGGAAAAAGATCCTAAACTTGAAGTTCAATGGGGGTAATCATTGACAATCCATCAAGAAATAAATTCTGAGATTCGTGAATTCTTCATACAATTGTACAACCACGATCAAGTCTAAATGGTAATTATACCTATAAAAAAATGAAACTATTTCATAAAGTGAATGGTAACAGTACAATAAAAAATTAAAATTACTGTCTAAAGTAAATGGTAGTTGTAGAATAAAAAATATAAAATTATTCTCAGATGAGAATGTTAGTTATACCTATAAGTACATGTTATTATTATCAGAAGTTAATGATAATTATACCTACAAGAAAAAATAACTATTTTCAAAATTTAATGGTAATTGTAGCTAATTATAAGAGAAATATAATCATTCTAAGAAAAATAATAATAATCTATATTAATTAAAAGTTTAGCTTCTTTTCACCATAAACATGAGGTGAGTGTAAGTGTAGTGGTTATGATAATTACATTTTATTTTAAAAAATGTCTAATATATAAGTTTAGAACTCAAGTTATTAAATTGACTTTTTAGAGATTAAGATAGAGATTACTTTTTGTATCTTTTATTAATAGTATAGATTATTTTATGATTACCATTTTTCTTTATATTAATTACCATATTTATTTTTATACTTAAATTGTTTATTTTTTATTTTAAAAGAAGTATGCATTGAATGTAATTATTCAATACCTTCTCTCAAAGATTTTTTTTAAAAAAATACTAATAATTATAATTTTTCTTTTTTGTGTTTATTAGTTCATATTCTGTTTTAAAATAAATGTGTATTAAATGATTTATAAATATACCGCAAGGCAATTTTGTTATATTTTTCTATATCAAGATGTTCTCAGCTTAATTTGTCAAACTAATCACTTTAGACTCATCCAAAGAACTTGTAAATCCCATAAGAAATTGAACACACAACTCTTTAGTTCAACACCAAAGGAGATATCACTTGAGCTATTAGTTATTAATAGACGATTTTGTTATTTTGATACTATTAGTGTGATTACAATTTTTCTTTATATTAATTACTGTCTTTATTTTTATACTTCAATTAATTCATTTTTTTATTTTTTTAAAGAACGCATTGAATGTAGTTATTAGATGCATTTCTCAAAGAATTTGATTTATTTTTTTAAAAAATAAGTATATATATCAAATTATGTTATTGAATGAATGTATCTACTTATATTTTTTTTCTTCGGTAATGATATTATTTCAATATTTATTTTAAGAACTCATCATAGTATTTGGACTAAAATCTCTATTTGGTAGGGGTGTAAGCAAATCATATCGACTTGTTAAAGTCGATAAAATCAAACTGAACCAACCTATTTAATTTAGTTTAGTTCGGGTTATTAGGCTATCGGATTATCAGACCAACCAAAATAAAAAATGCTACATGTACACCTAATTTCATACACTCATACATACACCATTAATAATGCACAAACTTTATTCTCACGAGTGCACAAACATTACAAACTTGTAAATGATACTCTCAACTATACTTAATTAAGTGCACAAACATTACATGAGTTAAAACATAAACTTTATGTATATAAGTACGAGGTATATGTATGGTATATGATTTTTGGTGTACGTGTAGTAGAACTCAACTAAAATTGACCATATTAGTGAGTCGCTTTTTGGTTTTTCAAATATTGGACCTGGGAATCCGTGACCCTACCAAAACATCATTTTCCCCCTAACCATTGTTGTTGGTGTTATCAATTATGAATTATGTTTGAGTAATTAAGTATTGTTTAGTAATACGTGTGACTAATAAGTCATACTTTAGTGGTAATTATAGTTTTTGTAGTTTTATAAAAAAAAAATCTTTTTTTTTTGAATTTTTTGATATTTTAAAATAATTATGTATTTAGGGATAAACCCGAGAATTGAATTGATCCAACCTAATTATGCTTGGGTTGATTTGGGTTTGGTAAATAAATTTAGTTAAAACTGACATAAACTAAAATGATTGGATTGAACATATGTTTTTTTTCCAAAATCTAACCAAATTGACTCGATTGCACCCCTAATTTTTGATCCTCTAATTATACTTTTTTTATTCAATTTGGTCTTATATTTTTAAAAAGATTCAATTTGGTCATTTATTTATAGAGCTTTAGTGAAATTAGTTCTCTGATAATTCCCTTCTGTTAGTGGATTAATTAGGAGATTAACAGAAAACTAATTTGACTGATGTTTTGTAAATAGAGGAATAAATTGAATCTTTTTAAACATAAAAGAGCAAATTGAATAAATGTGTATAATTAGATGATAAAAAAGTATTTTATTCAGCTTAAATAAATTAAGACAAATGTGTTAATTGACTTCCAAGAGGTTGATGTAATTACCCATTTTAATTATGTGTCAAACTGTCAATGATTAAATGATGACATAAACAAAAATTGCACTAAATGTTCTTCAAACTTAAATTCACGTGCGTATACATTTGTTGATGTATGCAGTCAAAGGGATATGAGAAGTATAAGAAAAATAAATACATCAAAGGGGTCTACAAAGAAATTTTGGGAATTAAACGTTTGTCTCGTGTAATAATCAACTCAAAATCCATGGAACAGTAATTTGGTGGACAATTCTACACGATGCCATCTCATGGAGGTTGGTGCAAAATTAAAAGCAGAAATCTCTAATGAGATAGATTTGCTTTGTGGATTGCCTAATTTCTTTTATTAAACTAGGCAAAATTAGTGGCCTTTCAGAAGTAGTAACCTGATTGTCAAAAAAGGCATTAGAGTTTGAGTAGAAGCTTGGTAAAGTATGAAGACTAAAAGGTTGGCTCCATCCATCTACATATACCTTTCTGAGTTGTGGTGGTGGAAAGAGCATCTTATTCTTATCTACATAATAACATAAGCAATGATATCTACATTGAAAAATAGCCTCTCACCTCTTCTAATATCACTTATTATATCGGATCATTCGTCTCATGTTATTATTAAATGTCAATAATTGTGATAGTGTGTACAAAAATCATACATTATATCATCCAATTATTTTAATTTTGTTATGTTAGAAAAAAAATAATCTTATATGTAAAAATTCATAATTAAATAATAGTGTAAAATATTTTTAATACCAAATGTATTAAAATTAAGGCTAAAATATATTTTGGGTACAAATTTATGAGATTTGGTCTGGGCTTTACTAATAATAAAGACTAAAATCATATAATTTATGATATGTTACTAAAAAAAATTAGGAACCTAAACCAAATCTCAAAAATTTGTCAAACCCAAAACATATTTAAACATAAAATTAATTTGTTATTAAATTAGGCCAAATGTTGCGTGTGCGTCAATTCTCAATGGCAACATTTATGTATGTTTCCAATGTCCACCATCTTAAACTAGCGTTTCTTGAGCAACTTTTGCCGGCTGGCTGTTTTGTTCTAAACTTGCTTCCTTTTTTGTCCAAATTTTTTAGTGCTGAAGCTTTCTTAATTTCAAACCTCCATTAACTTTCTGATTGTGTGTAAAATAACACATCCTTGTCAAACTTAAAATGAAGACATCATTTCTCTAATGAAAAGGAATAGCTAAAGGAAAGAAAAGTAACACTAAAGAAAAGAGGGAGCAACTTCGTTTCTAATGGATGCATCCCTTTGTAAATTGAAGGCATAAAAGAGGAAATCTTTTTTTTTTTTTTTTATATTTTTACTTTCTCCCTTTATTCCTTTCTAATTGGATGGTATTTGATAACAAGAATCTGGGCGGCATTCCAGCGCAAGGTATACTAAAGCTGCTGTAAAAGCTACCGATAGAATATCAAATTGATATTGGTTTTATTGTAGGAGATATGAATTAATGATAATTGAATAATTGATTGATATTTAAAAATATTGGAAGAAGACTTCAGTGGAGCCTAGCTATTTTTACTTTAGTTTTTACTTTTATTGGCTTGTTTTTAGTTTTCATCTATGAATGAAAATAAAATTTTCTAAATAATTCTACATTTTTTTATCCTACAAGTTTTTGTTAATGGTTGTTTAATTTAGAGAAACTAATGTATTTTTTTTAATGCGGTGGTGTTATATTAAATTTTGGCTAAAATATAGTTCATCTCCTTCAATTTTGACTTATGTATATGTTGTATCTCTTGATATTTTATAGTCGAAGATGTTTAACTCAAACGGTAATGAAATGATTCATATCTTAAAATGACGCAAATTCGATTATGATTATTGTTGCTGTTGCAAGAATCACTTTGGTGTGTTTGTAAGCACTCTAAAAATTTGGGACATGTTTTGACTCTAGTGGAATAATTGGTGTCGAACCCATCTAAACTTTCGTTAAAAAGAAAAATCTCTTGATATCTTACCATGAGTAATTACCTTCAAAATTAGTCAATGGGGTAAAAAGGAAAAAATCGTTTCCCTTCGAACACCATTATAATTAGTTGCTTTATAGCTAAGGTATTTTTTCTTAATGAACTATCTAAGGTATTAATCAGTGACAATTGATTGTTCATCATCTCCCTAACGTTAACTTGGACCATCACCGTCTTAATTCCACTATCATAACTCTAAATTAATTCGCTTGAACTATAGCCAAACTAATTCTACAAGCAACCACATTAATTGAAACTCATTATCAGCATCATTTGTACTGATCTCTAAAAAAATGTTTCCAACCAACGGGGGTTGATACAAGTGGTAAGCGGTTTGGTATCGCTTAAGCAAGGTCCCGAGTTTGAGATCTTGTGAACGCAGTTATCCCCGCTGGGAGACTCACCCGCCATAACTAGGTGCGCGACCCGGGTCGACCCGGATCAGTCAAGGCTAAGCCTTGGATACCGGGCAGACAACCTAAAAAAAATGTTTCCACATTTATTTATTTATTCATTCACTACTAACAATGTTTGTCCTTAGTCTTGCCTCTAAACTTACTGAAATTTGTATAGGTATTTATAGGTGACTTACTAATTACTAACAATAAAACTAAGAAATTGAACACAATTCATGATGAGGTGAACCAACTTCCATTTACACAAATTTAGTAACATTGATTTTTGAAGTGAAAATTTCTCAATTAGTCAATTACTTACTTAATTACAAAAATTAGGCATAATTAAAAATGTGTTTTTTTTAGTTACGTAGTACGTGATAAAAACTTTCCCTCCATATATGATATCATTGTATAATGATATGTAAACTCAAACTCAAGCAAACAACTGGACACACTGTATTATTTATGGAGTTGGTCTTAAGATCGACATTTGCAGTTGCAATGTGGGTTTTGGTGCAAATTGCATAAACAATTCTGCCAAGTCATGATGCCAATTTTTTGTCCACAAACTGGCTCTATATATTATCAACATAATTTGGGTGGGTGCACATTGTCAAATTTTTTTATTTTTATTTTTTAGTTTTTTAAAAAAGAGATAAAATTAAGTCCAAAATATTACCCATACGGCATAGGCTCACAGTGCCTCAGGGAATGAGATGTGTTATCCCCTGACCTTATTATGGTTAGCTGGCATAAGAATATTAATTTTATTTACATTAAAAAAGTAAGATGCAGAAAAAAAAAAAAGGTAAATTTACTGGCGAGTGGTACATGTGCGTCACCGATGGATAGAGCCCTTGACTTTTGGGCAAGAATTTGTCTGCTGTTAAATGCGTTTAGGCGCAAAGTTCACACTTTATAGCTTAGTCATCTAAGCCAAGCTATATATGCTTCTTTTTCTTTTCTTCCCTTAAATTTACTAACTTTTTATCTTTATAATAATGAATAAAAAATTAATCATGTTAAACTACCTAGAAGTCATTCGAAGAGTATACTAATCTGAAGATCCTCGACATTTCGTAGCCATTATGTATTCGTGAATAATGGTTAGTATCAATGGTTTGAGATTTACAGCTTCTCGCGCTAATTAAGCTTTCTTAAGAATACTCGACTTAACAAATTGTAATAACTAACAACATAATATTTGAACACAACAAAAATATGAAGGAAAAATCCACAAGTGCAACGTTGGACAGGTTTTAAACCCTGCTCAATCCAATTTGTCATGGGGCAAATTTAAAACACAACCCAAGTGGGTCATGTATACCATATACCTCTAGATCGAATATAAATTTCGTCCCTAAATTCCAAAATAGAAAAACATACTTGAACTACTAAATTGTCACTTACAAATGAAAGTAAATTATTTGAGCCCTTAAACCAAGGGGCAACATAGCTAGAAAATAGCCAGAGAACAAGGAAATTGAACTGAATTTTCATTTACTTGAGAAAACGAGTTACAAATCTCTTATATAGAAGAGAGGATACATGATTGGAGAGATTAACTAACTAATTAAATGAATTCCTAATTAGGTAATGACATGCAGAAATAACAGAAAACAGAATTGGTGAGACTAGCACTGTTCCATTGCTTTGAGGGTTTGTATTCGGGTTAAGCATGAACCGGCCAATAATATACTCTGTAGGCTGCAGACCCCTGAAAGACACAAATCACACAACAAATATGTTAAATTTAAAGGTGTCACGGCCAGGCTTGGAGTAAGAGAGATAGAGAGAATTGGAGTGAGAGAATGTGAATATGAAGAAATGAAATTGTTGAGTACTGAATCACTTGAAGGATTACAATATATATATATATATATATATATATATANAATCAGATAACGGAGAATCTGCTTAATAGCCTTCCAGTGAGCGTCTAGAGGATTTTGCATAAATTGGCAAACTTTATTAACACAAAAACTAAGTTCAGTAATTGTGAGATATTGAAGACTACCCACCACAATCCTATATAGACTGGCATATTCCAAGTTGTTGATAAATGGAGTTGGATAAGGCTTAGCTGCAGACATGGATGATTTCTTTAATAGATCTTCAACATACTTAGCTTGGGAGAGGATGAGACCACCAGACTTGGTTGGAGAGACTTGAATACCCAAAAAATAATGCAAAGAACCCATATCTTTGAGGGCAAAAGCAGAATTTAGTTGTGATAAGAGTAGCCATTTATGTTTAGTGATGATATATAAGACATAATTTATTGAATCTATTTTATATTTGATTTTATGATGATAAGACATAAAAATATGACAAATAACTTAAAATACCATTTGAGTTTTTTTCTTTTAGGTTGTCTGTCCGGTATCCAAGACTTAGCATTGACTAAGTCGGGTCGACCCATGTCGCACACCTGGCTATGGCGGGTGAGTCTCGAGACCTTGCTTAAGGGATACCAAGCCGCTTACCACTTGGACCAACCCCCGTTGGTTAAATCATGAACATTTAAAATACTTTATAGAGGTTTCATTTTTAATTAACTAATTAATTAAATTAAGATTAATAGTTGAGTTAGGATACCTTATGTCTAAAATTTTAAAGATCAATCACTATAATTTCAATCATGAGAATATATTATGTCAAAAAATACTTAATTTCAATCAACAGAATATCTTATATTCAAATGCACAAACATTATATGTAATAATGTACAAATTTTATTTTCACGAGTGCACAAATATTACAAATTTGTAGATAATATTCTCAACTATATTTAATTAAGTGAATAAACATTACAAACGTTAAAACATAAACTTTATGTATATAAGTACGAGGTGTATGTTTTGTGTATATTTTTTGGTATACATATTGTAGAAGCAACTTTATATATAGGATACTTTAAAAATAAAAACAGTACACGAGAAGGAAAGAATCGCATGAAATCTCTGAATTCAATACAAAACCTACAAAATAAATTAATGCACATGACACAGAGTGCTAATGAAACAAAAACAAAAAAACAGAACATTATTTTATTTTTAAGTATGGGTATAAACAGAGTATTTTTTTTTTCTTTTTCTTATTGCAACCCCAAGAAGAAAAAAATACAAATAACCGTTGCGAGACAATGGACACGTGGCGTCACGTCGACCCACCTATCGCCTTCAATCCCTCTTCGGATTCTCTGGCACTTCATGCCATCGCTCCCTTGTCTCGTTCGCTTCTGTTTTCGTTCTTCACAGGAAAAATACACACTCACTCTCTCTCTCTCTACCCGTGAAGAAGCCATCACGCTTCTTCCCTTCTCTTTCACTTTCAGTTGGAAACAAAATAAAAAATAAATTAAAAGTAAAAACACAGTCACCAATTGAAATTCAAGCTGCGATTTCTTCACCCCGGAAACCCTTTCAATGTCGCTACTTACCTTCTTCACATTCTTCTTCTTCTTCTTCTTCAGAGCCGTAACCGCCACCACCGAGTTTGACTTTGGGACCTTAACATTGAGCAGCCTCAAGCTCCTCGGCGACGCTCACTTGAACAACGGCACCGTGAGCCTCACGCGCGACCTCGCCGTCCCCAACTCCGGCGCTGGCAGGGCACTCTACTCCCGTCCGGTGAGATTCCGTCAGCCGGGAGCCCGTTCTCCGGCGAGCTTCAGGACATTCTTCTCGTTCTCCGTCAAGAACCTCAACCCTTCCTCCATTGGCGGAGGCCTCGCCTTCGTCCTCTCACCGGACGACGACTCACTCGGCGACGCCGGCGGCAGTCTCGGCCTCGCCGGCGGTGACTCTCCCTCCGCCTCGGCCTTCGTCGCCGTCGAATTTGACACGTTGATGGACCCCGCATTCAAGGATATTAACGGGAACCACGTCGGCGTGGACCTCAACGCCATGATTTCGGCGCAGGTCTTCGATTTGGGCTCCATTGACGTCGATCTCAAGAGCGGCGACACCGTGAACGCGTGGATCGAGTTCGAAGGATCCAACAAGGCGCTGAGCGTGTGGGTCTCGTACTCGAATCTAAAGCCGAAGGAGCCGATTGTGACTCTGAATCTCGACGCCGATCGATACCTCAACGATTTCATGTACGTAGGGTTCTCTGGTTCTACCCAAGGAAGCACCGAGGTTCACAGTGTTGAATGGTGGAGTTTTTCCTCTTCTTTCGAGTCCTCACCGCCGGGTACGGCTGATGTGCCGGCGCCGCCGCCACCGCCGGCGGTTACACTTGCGAACCCGAGCGCCAATTCGGTTGCGTCGCCGCCACCTTCGTTGGCGCCTTCGGCTAATGTTCAACAAAAAGAGAGTAAGTCTTCTTGTCACAGCGGTTTGTGTAAGGAAGGTTTGGGTGCGGTTGCTGGGGTTGTAACCGCTGGTGCTTTTGTTCTTGCTCTGTTTGCCGGTGCATTGATTTGGGTTTACTCTAAGAAGTTCAAGAGTGTGAAGAAATTGGATACTCTTGGTTCTGAGATCATTAAGATGCCTAAGCAGTTTAGCTATAAGGAGCTTAAGGCTGCTACCAAGTGCTTCAATGCTAATAGGATCATTGGCCATGGGGCGTTTGGGACTGTGTATAAGGGGGTTTTTCCCGAGAGTGGCGAGATTGTTGCGGTGAAGAGGTGTAGCCATAGCAGCCAGGGTAAGAATGAGTTCTTGTCTGAGTTGTCCATAATTGGGACCCTTAGGCATAGGAATCTTGTTAGGCTTCAGGGTTGGTGTCACGAGAAAGGTGAGATTCTGTTGGTGTACGACTTGATGCCCAATGGGAGTTTGGACAAGGCCTTGTTCGAAGCCAGGACGCCTCTGCCTTGGCCTCACCGGCGCAAGATTTTGCTGGGGGTCGCATCCGCACTGGCCTACCTGCATCAGGAGTGTGAGAATCAGGTGATTCATAGGGACATTAAGACTAGCAACATTATGTTGGATGAAGGGTTTAATGCCCGGCTCGGGGATTTTGGTTTGGCGAGGCAAACTGAGCATGACAAGTCCCCGGATGCCACAGTGGCAGCCGGAACAATGGGGTACCTGGCACCAGAGTATCTTCTAACAGGTAAAGCTACTGAGAAGACCGATGTGTTCAGTTACGGCGCGGTGGTCCTTGAGGTTGCCAGTGGGAGAAGACCTATAGAGAAAGAGAATGCCAATGGGGCTGGCAAAGTTGGGGTTAGCAGCAATTTGGTGGAATGGGTTTGGAGTCTGCACCGGGAAGGCCGGTTGCTATTGGCGACTGATCCGAGGCTTGAGGATGAGTATGATGAAGCGGAGATGAGGAGGGTGCTGTTGGTAGGGCTTGCTTGCTCCCATCCTGACCCATTGACTAGGCCTACTATGAGGAGTGTAGTTCAGATGCTGGTTGGTGAGGCTGAAGTGCCTATTGTCCCAAGAACCAAGCCATCCACAGGTTTTAGTACCTCACACTCTCACCTATTGCTGAGCTTGCAAGATAGTGTATCTGACTGTGATGGAATAATCACCATTTCTACCTCCACATCAGAGAACAGCTTCATTGGGGAGGATATACTCTGATGGAAAAAACTTTTGGTTGGGGACCATACCATTTTTAATTATTGACTCATAGTGTAAATAGAGAGAGATAATGTATTCATTTGTTCATGTATGTAAATGACAATAACATGCAATTTAAGGGGCCTTGAGAAAGGAATTTTGGGGGTTTATGCAAATTCTGCCTCTAAGTACTCACAATAATTCATGGCAGAGTGGTGGAGTTAACACCTTTTCGCACTAATTAATTGGAGGGGTTCTTCTCATGCTGCGGGGGGCAATGCAAGATGTTGGTGTGGAATGTTACAGGCAATCAAGGGAAGGTTATGGAACTTTACATAGATTATTGCACTAGTTTTAATTGATGCCCAGTTGTATAGAGCAAGTTGGAATTAAGTAACTGATGCCATAAACAGGCTTTTCTTTGGGCAATTTTAAGTCACCTATCTGAAGCCTTCTCCTTTGACATGTCAATCCAGGTTTTGTATCTTCCACTTATAAAAAATATTGATTATATATTTTTTTCTTTTTCTGTTTTTGTATATATGTATTCTTGCATTGCAGTCTATTTTTGTACCATTGGTAGTTCCAATTCTATATATCCTAATGAGATTCCACTTATTCAGTTGGTTGATAATTAATTGAGCTCATAATGCCTCAGCTTCTCATGTGGTTCATTTATTGAAACTGGGGTAATGGTCTACTATTTTCTACACTAGTATGCCTTCTCTCAGAATCTTCCTGCAATTACTGACCGGTGTTCTAGAATCCCTGCTGGAAAACTATATATTAAATTGTTATAAGGGCATCGTTTCTTTCTCTTCCACATTCTCACCACTTATTTTACAATTTTGCGATGAGGGTATTAATGGATGGTGGTCCTGGTCACATATGGTACTGGTTAAATTTCTTGATGGCTTGATGTATACCATACATCCTTTTTTGAGAAAATGAAATTAAATGAGTCATATTTTTTCTGGAAGCGAAGTTCAATCTATATTGTTTTGTATGTATTCCTTTTTTCTAGAAAATAAAGGGAAAGTAAGATAAGAAGCATAGCCGAGGTAATGTCTGTTGCATGAATCATCCCACCCTGATCTTTCCTCTTTTTTCTACTAATAAGTGATAAGTCTAATCTTAACTGTGGCACTTGTCAGCTGGAGTTAGGAAACATCATCTGGTCTTAATCTCAACAAAGTAATTTTCTTTTTCTTCTATGAGATCACTTTCTTTTTCCTGATATTTGTTATTGCCTCAAGCTGCAAAATCTTCTCTCTGTTTCAATGGATTGAGGCTACAGTAGTGGACTTCCTTACGGCTTTGGTTTACTGTGATACTGGCCAGTTTCTGTAGATTGATTGTGATTTGTGAATTCCTAGCTTTGATGCTCTCCAGTTGGGCCTGTCTAGTTTAAGAAAATATTTCTTTTTTTCATTTCATGTTTTTAATATTAGTTACAAAAACTTTCATGTTAGTTTCATTTTGTTTTATGTTTTTAAGATTGTATGTAAGAAAACTATTAAGTTTACAAAATTCTGAAAATCAGTAAATAGAATAAAAATAAGGTGACGTACTAAAAGGAAGAAATAGAAAGGGGAATTAAAAATTCTGAAATTAAATAGGCTCTTAAACTTCCTTAGATTTCCTACTCACCTATAGAAGGACATCCCATTTGCTTCTGTTTCTGTGTGCCATTAGAACTTTATTGTAGGTATATGTACGTGCTGTATTGTCCTCTTGGCTGACCAAACGCATCATCTTGATGTCCAATAAGTTATGAATTATTTTGTTAGCTGCTTCTTATTTACTTTCTTACTTTGGTCCTTTTTAAGTCCTTTGTATTATTGACAGCTTGGGTTGAAGTCTCAAGTAGGGTATGGTCTAGGCCTATGCCTTTTTTTTGCCTTAGAAATGACTTAAAGACACACCAATGATTAATGTACGAGAGTTTGAGAAATCTGGGGGATTTATGCAATGAAATTAGGTGAAAACTAGTCAGTTTTTTTTCGTCTAAACGCTTAATTTTGGTTTAAAAAGTTCATATGCTCTTCTTTCTGGGCAGGGCTTATCAGACTGCACACGTTATCGAGACTGTTACATGCCTGTGACAACTATAGTTGATAAAATGTGATCAATTTACCCAGCAATCATCAACACAAACTCCCTACTTTATTGGCCTCACATTGACAGATGACAATCCTAGGCTTCTAGCTTGGTTCTCTCAGGTCAAAAAGATCCAATAGTTACGACGAAGAATTGGAGCCCAATGAGCAAGTCTATTCATGATGTTGCTGTCACCAGACTATTTTTATACAATAGGTCACGTTGTTACCCCTGTAAAACGGAACTTTAAACGAGCACCTTGTTTCAACCTATAGTTGCAGGTGAATTGATATACGCATTAAAATATTGAGACGCAAAGTCGCAAAGTGAAACATAACTTTCTTTCCGAAGACTAAAATACCTCAGATATTAGAAGACGACAAAATATAGCCTCAACACATAGTAAAATAAAATCACGAGATTGGTTTGACAGGGAAGAGATTGGATAATATGAGATTTTTTATTCAAATTTCATGTAATTTTTTAAATAAAAAAAAACATACATTTTTATTTATTCATACATATATACACACTCATATACACACAGCCAATAAAAAATAAATTAAGAGTAAATATTTAAAATGGCTCTTGACATTTTTAATTTGACATTAAATTAGTCCCAATAAAATGTTTTACATCAACTTAGTCATGTTGATATCACTGTTAAATTTCTTTAACTGCATTACATATCAATCTTACGTGACATCAAATTTGAATATTAAAAAAGTTAAAAATAAAATTAAAAGAAAAAAAAATAAAATTCCAGGGCTTCTTTTTCATCTCCCTTTACCCAGAATCCCGCTGCCTTCGTCTCACACACATGGCGCTCACCAGCTAGCTCCCTTCCCACACCAAGCATCTGGAGCTGTTTATTGGCGACGCATCCTCGCTCATGCTCCCTCCTTCCACCATTTCTGAATCTCCTCCCACTGCAATGCAGCCTCGAAATGACATGGATTGATGAGATAGGAAATGAACATAATACTTGCAGCCATTTAAATATTGATGAGATAGGAGTAGGCCCCCAAATGTCTGTATACACAGAATCAAAACTAGGAAAAGGAAGCTGCTCCATTTTCCCTAAGCAACAAGCAGTGCAGACTGAATAGAAATTTTACAAGATTGCAATACTTTGGAAACAATTGAGTTGGAGGGGTGACCAAATCTCAAAATCAGCATTTTTGGTTGATGATAGATGTGTTGCCAAAGGAGTAGAGTCCATTTTTAATGGTTCCTTGGAGAATTACCTCCTTGGTACCACCCTGAGTTTTGACATAGCAAGCATTAGCATGGAATTCAAGAAAGACATTGTTATCTCTAGCAAATTGAGGTACACTAATTAGGTTTTTAGTAATGCTAGGAACATGCAGCAAACTGTTTTAATTTCAAACTGTTGTCACTTACTCAAATACACTCCTTTCATGGTTACACATGCTCAAAGTTATTTAAAACATGCTTGCTTTCTTTCTAATTAACAAACAACATTCATCTTCTTCCTGTCCATGACAAACTTCTTCCAAATCGAAGCGATTTCCCTCTGAGTCTCCAAAGCAGTCTTCTTAGCAAGCAGCACTTTGTGGCCACCATTGTTGACACCTTGTTCCCCTGTGACTCGTAAGGTGGCGGTGCTCACCACCTTGGCAGGAATCAAATCAAGCTCGTGCAGTACTTTCTGGACATCGATGACAAGGCGCTCGGCGAGGGTGCGGGAGAAGTCCTCCCTGATGACAACGCGCAACACGGTCACGTGCTGCGCATCAGGGGGCATGGTGTATGCCGGAACTATCCAACCGAAGCGCCTCAGCATGTCAGAGACTTTGAACTCATCGAAGTGCTTGCGCTCCTTCAGTGTGAAGGCCACCAATGGCACACCATCGTCCTTCGACACAATGTTGAAACGACCACTTTTCTCCAGTCCCTCCTTCAGCACTATCATGTTGTCCCTGCAATTCTCCATCACATTTCTGTATCCCTACAAAACCCCCATTTGCCATCTTATTCACTTAACATTTTACAAGTGTCGAATAACACCGCATCAATAACAAAATGGATATGCCTTAATACCTCATAACCCAAACGGATTAGTTGGTAATACTGAGCAATAACTTGGCTGGAACCTGCATTGCATATATATTTATTTGATGAAAGGAATCAGTCTAATCAAGCATACATAGAAGCTAATAAAGAGTTATGTTATACACACCCTGTTCGTCATTAAATGGGATCATATCTAATGATGGATGAAATGTGAATCAACATATATAGTATTTCACTTTAAATGAGTACAATTAACATCAAATTAGTAATTCAGGTCTTCTAGTTAATAGTTAAACCAATTGAGTTTGTCAAATTATGTTACCTTTGGAGAAATTGAGAGTAAAGGTGGGTTGGTCAGCTCCAAGATAGTTGATATGGAAGATGAGTTCCTCAGGAAGGTCTTCTTTGCTTCTCCAAATGACCCAACCAATACCAGCATAGACAAGACCATACTTGTGGCCACTTACATTGATGCTCTTCACCAATGGCAAACGAAAGTCCCACTCAAGCTCTGGATAAATAAATGGGGCTATGAATCCACCACTGGCTGCATCCACATGAATTGGAGTGTCCCATCTGCCAAAGGATTTCATGTCAACTCAAGTCTAAGGCTACCTTTTTAATAGAAATTCTTATATGCTCGAAAAAAAAAAAGAGTACCATATTCCATTTGTATTTTTAGCAGCTCAAGTTATTGTATTAAAAAAAATTGTTATTTGTGTACAAATAGCATTACTCTTAGCAACAATAAATTTGTACCAAGGCCACATTTATTATAAGATTTTGGCTTAAAGCTACATTTTTTTACTGCATTTAAAAGTGTGTTTTATAATATAAAAATGAACATGTTTATTGACAAAGACAACACTTCATAATACTTTAGTTTACCATTAATTTGGTAACTTCGTAAAAGTGGCTTCTTAGTTTTTACCTTTAAAAACGTAGTCTTTGTTAAAAACAAATACTATGAAAGTATAACCTTTCTTATAATGTATTTTGAAACTAAGGGTTTTTCACACTAACGTAAAGTATTATAAAACATTGTCTTTGTCAATAAAAGTGTTTTTTATACTATAAAACACAATTTTTTAATTGTGGTTGATTAAAAAAATGTGATCTTATATCAAATTTGTTGCAGTGTAATTGAAACAAATGACTTATTGCATTCTGAAATCACTTAAGAATTCTATCAAGCTTATACTTACTACACGAAATAAAAAGCAAATAACTCAATCAATGTTTGCAACACAAACTATCGTAGAGATAGAGAGAGATCTATAAATACCCAGTTTGCTTATTCTTTTCAGTTAGGAGATCATTTAAGCGTTTGACATCTTCAAACTCTCCATTGAGTGTGGAACCAAGGATTGCAGCAACACAAATTGTGTTCTCATCCACCATCTCCACTGCCTTTTCAGGGTCCATTACATAGTATCCATCACGCAGTTTCACCTCCTTCAGTTCCACCTCGAAGTACCTTGCAAATTTCTCCCAGCATACCTTCCACATGTGCAAGAAACAATCAATTGATTTTTCAAAAACAATTATCAACAAAATAAAAATTCGAGATTGTTATTGTTTTACTCATTCATCTCATCATATATTATCATATTAGTTCTAAGTGTTTGATTTTTATAACGATTACTTTAAAAGGCACACATATAATAAGATGTGATATAATTAATGACATGTAATTAATTTCCAATGTAAAATAATTTACTGTAATAGTGAGGAGATTAATTTTCATACACTAATTTTACACGTCCACATAAACAAAAGTATTTGAGTCTTATTCTTCACTATTTTAAAAGTCTCTCGTATAATAACACATAATTAAATGACAATTTAAAAGTGTAAAACTCTTTTTACATGTCAAGTACATAAAAATTAATCTCATCAGCTAATCAAATATTGAAAAAATGACATGAGAAAAATATATTTGTACCTGAACATTGGCACCAGTAACAATGTTGGGCTTGTCATAAGGCTTCCCTTCCAGTTTCCTTTTGTTCTGCCACATCCTTTTGAAGGCCAATCCAGCCAACATGATAGCCTCAGAGGAGCCAACAGTGCCAACACCAACAGCAGTCTCTGACTCTTGAAGGGGCGCATTGAACAGATGAGCTATCATGTTTACACATCGATTCTGAATTTGTATACAAGTCAAAATGTTATTGTCAGAGATCAACTATCCAAAGAAATGTCATTGACTTTATAAAACTTGTCTTTTTTAATGGCTAGGCATTTATAAATATAATAGTTGACCAATTAAATCATTTTATATATGTCACTTTTTAAATAATGAATAAAAAAAATTAAGGTTATCTTTATTTTCTCTGATTTTTAGTTTCTTAAAAAAAAGTGTAATTTTTATCCACTAACTGTATAAAAAATTTTATACTGTCATTTAATCATATTTTTTTATATACATGAATTTTTGAAGAAGTGAACAAAATGTCCATCATTTATATTAATGCGACAAAATTTAATTTGTTGACCGTCTGAAAAACACTTACGCTATCTGTAAATAAAATGTAAACTAATAAATAAATTAATAAAAAACA
Organism: Nissolia schottii; assembly: GCA_003254905.1. Lineage (NCBI taxonomy): Eukaryota > Viridiplantae > Streptophyta > Magnoliopsida > Fabales > Fabaceae > Nissolia > Nissolia schottii. Next base: position 450,239 of record QANU01019398.1, read on the forward strand.
ACAACAACAACTCTATTTCGAGTTTTCCGGACTCCAAATTATTTTGTATAATAAGTGGGTGGCAAATGTCAAAGCAAAATATCAGCCCAAATTTGGCCAACGTGCTTCACTTGGACCACACAAGACTTGGAAAATTCTTATATGTTGTTGTTCTTCCATTTCTATCCTTTACTATTGAAATGAATAGTTTGAAAATGCGTGTAAAGTACTTGCCTGGAGCTCGGTGGTGACAGGGTACTCGTCCATGTCGACGTAGTTCTTGTTAATGGCGGCCATGATGAGCCTGTCGCACTCTGGCTCCATCCAGGTGGTCACGAACGACGCCAGGTTCAGCCTCGGGTTCCCGTCCAGCATCAGCTCGTCGTTTATTATCTGGTACGCCGCCTCCTTCGGTATGGACTCCTCCGCCATCCTGAACCTCGGCAGCGATGTTCGCACATAGCGCGAGGCGAAGGTCGAGTGCACCGAAACGTCGCTTTGGGATGCCGTTTTGGACAGAACCATTGTGGAGTTGGGAGTTTCAGAGATTCAAATGATGAGTTATGTTATGGGTGTTGTGACTGCATGTGGGGAGGGCAGGGCTTATATAAGTACACCCTGGAAGGCTTAACTGGTGAGGGTGCTAATCAAAGACTACTATTCAAACAAGAGAAAACTAAGAACTAATAAGTAGATTAAAAATGCTGCTGTTGCATGCATTGGAGGTAGGTATTGTTTTCACTATTTTATCCCTTATACTTTATCAACTGTCTTTTGTGTCTTTCCATTTACGGGTAATGTTACTTGCTGCGTAAACCACATGCTTTCAACCAAAGAGAGACAGACACGTGTTCTTTTCACGGGGTTCCCTCTATATTTTTAAGATCCGGTGTAACAAGCCTCAATTAGTCAATGGGAATTGAAAAAGGGCAATAAAGCTCAATAACGCATATGCTGAGGTCAAGTTATTTATAATTTTCAATTCAAAGGAAGACACAAAAAATATTCAATACGCTTTTCCAAAACCATATGCAAATAATTTTCTTTTTTCTTGTGTGAAAATGAAAAATCAGCAGAGAATTTTGAGAAGGATGATAAAACGACGGTAAACAGGAGTATGGGCTGGAATCAAATGCTACTCTTCCAGAACAAATGATGCATTGCAGTGGGGTGAAAAAGAGCAGGCACCGACATTGGTGCTTTAGAAATTAATCCTTTTTATTGTCTTCTTGAATGAGCTAATGAAGCAAACTTTAGACTTTTCAACAAACTTCCAGAAGAGGAACTCTTTCTTTTTTATTTTTTATTTTGATGGGTTAATAGTGGCTTACCTCATTATAGTGGTTATGCACTTAACTCTCCAAAGCTATAAAATGTGTCATTTAACTCTCTAAGCTTTTTAAATAGTGCAAATAAGATATTCCGTCTCATTTAATGTCTAAAAAGTCTGTTAGTTAACATGTATCTGTATGTATTATAAAGACAAAATTACTCTTTCTTTAAAATAAAAATAAACTAATTTTTTTCATTTAAAAAAAATCCAATTCCCAAAACCCTTTTACGGTAATCTTCCTCTCCCTTTAAAATTGAACCCAATGCCCCAACCCCGTTCGTACCTATCACCACTGATTCATCCACCTCCTGCATTCCCTCCAGTCTCACCTATGCTCTTTGCTTTTTTCTATTTTTCTTTAGTGATTGCTTATATAGTGTTATTTTTTCGTTGTTGTTTCTATTTTATCTTCAAAAAATTAGTTTTTTTATTTTTATTTTGAAGAAAAATAATTTTGTCCCTACAATACATCATGTCACAGATGCATGTATTACAACACATGTATTAACAGACATTTTAATTGGTAAAAGTGACACAATGTCTCATTTGTACGGTTTAAAAAACTTAGGGGTCGAATTACATATTTTACAATGTTAGATAGTTAAGTGCACAACAACCATAGGAATAAATTGCTACTAAACCCCTTTTTTTATTTTGTTTCAAAAGGGGTAAGAAATTCTGTTTGTTATTTAATTTTTCCTTTAAAAAATGATGTTGACAAACAATATAATGGAGCAGAGCCCATTTCTTTCTTTCTGGGCTTGGGATATCTATCAAATTGTTAATACGTCCCCTTGCTTTAGACATAGAATTCAATGTTTAAAATAATCCATTAGGACGGATCCATAAAATAAGAAAAACATAATGCACCAGATTGCCCCTAATGTCACTGCTGATCTTACTGTTCATGTAATTCAGAAAATCCTTCACCTTCTGGCGCCAAGGGATGCTGCCAATGGCCCCTAATAAAGAGAATAAAAGATAAAAAGAGAACAAACTTTAGATATTACTTCTTTTATTTGAAAATTGAGGTGGTATTTATAAATCAAGTTATAAGGAAAAAAGCATTCTCACCGATAAGGACCCTTATTAGGATGTGAAGATATTTGAATGTCGCTATGAAACTGAATAAAGCACCTTCCACAGCAAAATCTGGAAGCATAAAAAAGCAAACAAAGAGGGAAAACTCATTCGGCAAACTCCTGCTTTCTTTTCACTATACTATAAATTTAGCATCTAGTTCACTGAGTAGATGTCATTTAAGACAAGTTTTCACGTAGATTTTTAAGAAATGGTAAGGAATCTTACAAAAGTTTGTGGGACTTGCACATGATTCACCATCCAACTTTGAACAGAGAAGACCATACACAGCATATTTGGTGTAAGTTAGCAACCTGATGAACCGTGAGGCATCCAACTTTCTAATAATAGACCTTAGCAGTCCGCTATAATGAAAAAGAAGATATATTAAACTCATCAAGCAACAAAAAAATTTAAGCATCAAATGAAAGCATGGATGAATTGTTTGCTTACTCGACGTGCATTATAGCAATAAAATCTGGGGGCAGCGACTCCATGAAAGAGGATAAGTCATCAAATAAAAGAGACTTCAACTCCTTTCTCATGGCCTCCTTTTCTGCAGTTGATGTTCCAAAAGCATATTTGCTGCAACTCACATGAAAATGTTCCATCATATTTTTTTTTTATGCAAGACAAAAAAATTATTTGGAGGAAAGACTACCAAAGAAAAAAAAAGAAGAAAATAAGATATACTTCCAAGAAAACAGCATAAAAACAGAAAACAACAGACAAAACAAGCAGGTTAACCCAACAAAGTTCTTTTATCTTTCTGCATATATCTGTCCAGTTCTCTGCCAAGTGCATAAGTTGATATCCCTATTTTTATACTAACCAACTTTTGGGGATTATAGTATGGGGGAGTTAGTTGTATTAAACATGTATAGTTCATGTATTATCGTTAGAAGTTCGTTATTCCAGTGGAATCTGTTAGAAGACTTCAACTTTGTGTATATACTTGTAACGGTGACGTTATCAACACAAGCTCATTTTATTCACTTCTATATATAGACGTTCCCTTTGCATGCAACTACAGTGAAATTTGTAATAATCATTTCATGCACGATTTGTTTTTTTTCCTTAACCATTACAAACTTCAACATATTGGCCGGTGTTCCTCTTTATATTTAATATCCGAATAATTTTATGTCTATATTGTTCTGCGCCCCTAACATTAGCATTTACTGACAACATTTCATTCAATAAGCAGATTTAAGATACGGAATTTAATATGAACACCTTTCCAATTTTGGGAATCATCACATGGTTTCTCAGAAATTTCTATCACGTGGATTACACAATGATAGTAATCTTTAAACACCCACATGATAGCAGACCTCCATTATTAATCACTGAACATTTGTTAACCACAGACAATATGTATACAAAACATAACGGCTACACAGTACATAGATCTCGTCACACCAATGGCAGTGGTTGTGCTTTACAGTTGTAATTTGTAATCTACCAGTAAATGAAAACTATAATTAAGAACTATATAATATTCAAAATAAACTTCTTCAATATGCAAACTATAAGCATTTATTTGCATCAGCTAATAGAATGTTGCGAAGGATCACCTTTCAATAGTTGTTCCAGTGAAAACGATGGGCAAGTATCTAGAATACTTCCCAACACCAAATCGCTCACCAAGGCCCATTGTTTTCTTTAAGTCTTTCAGAATCAAAGCTTCCCATAACCGACAAAAGTCTTTTCTAAATTCTTCATCCAACTCCCTGTAGACTGCATGATCTAGAAGAACTGCATAACAAGTCCAAAAGGGGGAAAATGATCAAAGTTCAAACTTCCAAGTCTTCAACCAGAAACCAGTTAGAGAAAAAATGATCTCAAATGCACAAGTACGTACCCAAAGAGAAGCCATTGCAACCTTCAGGAGAAACCAGTATATTACCCGGATGTGGATCACCATGTATGTAACCATGCACGAATATCATTTCAGCGAACAGTTCAATCAGTGACTGTGCTACCTTCAGTACCAGGTTTAGAATGTATCAGTTAAAGCACGATAGTACTTAGCAGTACAAAAGTAGGACAAAATGAAATTTTTTGAGTCAATATTTATCTGATTGGGTATAGCAAAAACCACAATGAGAGCCTAAAGAACATGAAAACACAATTTGCAAGAGTTCGCCAAAGATGTAATAACTCAACCTTTTCTGGATCCACCCCAATCTGATTTAGAAAGTCCAAGTCATCAATCTGAAATGTAGTTAGCTTCCTATTAATAGGATGTCATATACAGAAATACAAAGCATATTACAGCTAGAACAGCATTACTACAAACATGATGGAGTAAAACAATATTTGACCACGCAAAACTGACTTTGTTTCATAACAATTTACAAATTCATGGTTTTGGCTCATTTTTTGACTAACAGAAAATTTTACTGAGATATGCACAAGTTCGCATTAACTGAGCAGAATGCCATAAAACCACCTTTTTTGTGTGTGGATAAAATGCCATAACACTTTAATCATACAGTTACGTGAATTTCCACTGCAGTCAGGTGCAATAAGGAAGATATTTCAGAACATAAGCACAACTATTTGTACAAGCAGCCAAGTTAACATTTCAATACAATAGATCAAAATCGTGTTCAGATTTCCATTTTCCTTTCCTCCTTTCTGTATGTCTTTTCCTTTTTCTTTCCTTCTTTCTTTCATCCTCTCTTTACTGTCAGGAACTAAAAAAACTTTCATATCAAGATTCCTTCATTTTTTATGCAGTACAAATTTTTTGTTTCTCCTTCAATGCATGAGATAAGTGGCCCCTTAAGGCGCCTACTTAAAGTAACTTATTTGGAATATAACTAATTGGATAGATAAAGTCAGATATAGACCATTCATGTGTCTCTACCCAGCAAAAGTTTCTAGAAGAGACGGTTCATGACAGAAAATAAATACTAATGGCATATAAAGCAAATCTTCTCATGATATGTTGGCCTCACTTATGCATCCTCAATAACATCATCACTAAAAAGAATGGCTGGGTTTGTCTTTGAAAATTAATATCCTATGGGAGAATCCTATGAATCCAGTGGGGAGCATGCTTAATGAGGATGTCAAGTATTAAAGGGAGGAAGATGTAAAACCCCAAGTTCCACATCAATGAGACAAGTGAGAGCTATAAAATTTATAAACTTGTAAGGCTTACGGGGCCAACTGTCTACAAGTAATTTTGGCTTAAGCATGTTTGAATCACCAGGTTAAGCCCATACAAGTTGTATGAACAGTAGTTACTTTTGCCATCACTGAGCAACCGTTCTCAAAAGCAATTAAAAAGATGACCAGGGCAAGTGACTCCCACCTGGACCTGGTGAGATATGGTAAGGATAACCATATGCAGCCTTACCCACAAGCAGAGAAGCTGCTTCAAGGTTTTGAACCCCTAACCTCCAGGTTTCAAGACAAGAACCATAATGTTGCGCAAGACTCACCCTCCATGTTCTCATGAGATATATGGAATAAAACGTGGACAGAGCTCATTAACCATTTTATGCTTCATTTAAGATGAACTATTCATATAAGGATCTTGACAATTTACAAGAAAGTATTCAGCGCTTCTGAAAAAATGAGGATGGTCAAACCTCAAAAAAAGATATGTAATAGATTGAACCTACAAGAGCATAAGGGACACAAAACGCCCTTGGTGCCTCATGCTTAGCATTTTATCATGAGCAATTTAGAGGCATTAGAGCAGTTGCAGATATTGCAGAAGTCCTACCTTAGAACTAATGTAACAACAGACCTTTCCTAAAATAATCATTTATTGAAATGATTGATAAATCACACCTTGCGTCCTGTAAAAAACTGCATGGTTAGGACTTGCCTTCTTGTCAACTCCTGCACACATTAATGTGATGCTGTGTTGGTAAGTAGCACAATAAATTCTAAATAGATAGTCCATTGAAATTTGAAATGAAAATGATATCAATTATCATACCCAGAATACACGAGGAACCCTGACCAATTTATTGTTTCTCAAGGTTTTGGCTGCTCTCTCGGAATTCTCTGCCTCCTGAACAAAATCTGCATGGAATTAGTCAGCGAGAGTATGTCCCATTCATTCAGTAATTTCAAATAATGACTCAGAAGGCTAACTTTTAAACTGCTAAAAGTAAATTTAAGACAAATAAAGGACTAATGTGTTTAGTTGGATCAAATAATTTCTTGACTTTAAGTCCTTAGGTAACCCTTAGTTTAAATACTAATCAATAATCATTAACTAATGGCTGCAACATGGACATAAAGCAGATACATAAGAATGTCTAATTAGCACTGTAAATACAAACATAACTCTACAAAACATTGATAAATACTCTCTACTCTCCACAATACATATATAAACATTATTTTGAAGCACTATATTTGGAACAATGAAGTGGTCAGTATGTTGACAATAAAAAATTATACCCAAAATAGTCTTGATTTACAACAACAACTGAACATTTTCCCACTATGTGGGGTCAACAACATGGATTAGATTAACCTTGATTTAAAATAATATTGGAGCCCACACCCTTAGTTTTTGGAGAGCAAAGTAATTAGAAAAGGAAAACTGCATGGTTAGATTCTTTTTTGGGCCAGGAAATGGTAGAGAGAAAAATTAATAAAGGGAAAAGATTACTGACAAGAATCTGAAGAAAAAATAAAAACAATAGTACCAAAAAAGATTAAATTAAACTATTAGTCCCTTCCCTATAGTTTTATCGGATTTGGATATCAGTCCTCATGGTTGATTTTGAGTTTTGGTCCCTAAAGTTTCGTTAATTAATTTTAATTTTGGTCCCTCAGGCACCAATACCTTAATAATTTGAAACTTTAAGGACCAACTCTGAATGGAAGCAGTCTCTTTGCTTGGAATTAAGGTTGTGTATATCTATCCTCCTCAAACCCCACCAAGTAGAAGCCTCGTGCATTGGGCTCTCTAAGGACCAATTCTAAACAGAAATATGGACCCATACCTTTATAAATAGAACTATAACAACTAAAGCCCAAATCAGTACCAAAAAGTGGTTGGTCACAGTGAAAGTGGACTGTAACCCCAAGCTAACTTTACCTGCGGTTCAAATCTCGGACTCGCCAGTGTGGAGAGTGTTTTACTTAAGTCTTAACCAACACCCTCTGCCCAAAATTGCTTAAGCAATTCTCAAGACAAAAAAAGAACAAAAAAACACCAAATCAATGAAAAGTAAGTACCAATACTATATCAACAGAGACCAAAATCAAAATATGCGAATATTCAATGACCAATATCAAAAGGAAAAAAAAAAAAAACTACAGGGAACAAATCTACATCGAGTAAGACTACAAGCATAACTGTTGAATTTAACCAAAATATTAAACCAACAACTAAAATCATCAGGGAGATTCTCGATCTAAACAAAATCAAACTAGCCATGTCCCACACTCTCCGAATATCTACCAGTTAATGTAAAGAAAATGATGACCTGTATGCTTAGCTTCATTCATTTATCATATAGTAATAAGAGGCTGATAGTATGTCAAATATGTATTTAGATTAATTATAAAATGGATATCACTCATACCATCCATATTTCCTGTTTCTGAAAAAATGATTTACGAGAACACGTTCTAGGCATTGATCTAATATGTCCTGATAACAAAGACACCAATATCAAGACTCGGGCATATTTACTAGGCATTCTTACTGACCAAGTTCTGAAGACATGGAGTCGGCAAACACAGATGGTAGCCACTCAAGCTTGTATTGTGGGTATAACTGCAACCAAGGTAAACAATCTTAAAGTAAAGAAATAACAGAAACTAAAAAAGTTGATGATAGTACTTGGATGAAAATCTAAAAGAAAAAGAAGAGAGAAAAGAGACAGCACATAGGTCAACTTCAACCGGCAATTAGACATTCAATTTATGAAAACCTTTTAATCATGAAAATTTAAATTACTAAGTTTTTCGATCTTTTGTTGTTTTCTTTTTGACAAAAACTTCTTCAGAAAAAGTACAAAACAAGAGGAACACAAATCTTTCTAAATATACAACGGACGCAACAGAGGAATGAAAAAGAGAACATCAGCTCTTAAGAGCAATCTAGTACCTTTGTCAAAAGACAAAATTCTGGAATTGTCTCCAGCCAAATATACCTCACTTCAGTACTACCTAGGGTCTTTTTGATAAGACTGAAAAGTCTTAACACTTGAGAATACAGTCCTGAATGTGTATTTATGTAATACTAAGCACTTAGTCCATGCTATTTGGTATGTAAGAAAAAAAAATCCACTAAATTGAGGCTATGTTAAAGGAAACTCTTGTCATTTAAAAATTTAAATAAGGAAAGGATTGGTGCTGAATGCATTCAGTAACCTCATATATAATCAATGTATTCAGCGCACTTTCCCTTAAAATTCATATCCAGTAGGTATTTAACAAACATCTGTGACTGGTGTTAAAATTTCTTGTTTTCAACACTAAACTGAGTTTTCAAACTGGCCCTTACATTCTTGTCCCTGTACTCACTGATCTCACATTCTATTTTTCTTTTTATAATTATCAATACAACACATTCGATGGTGTTGAATACTTTTGTAAGGTAACAAGCTTATCATGAGGTTATGCATGCCACTATGGCACTTTCCCAGGGAATATCAGATGAAAGAACCCATAAATAGATGACAGAAGAATTAGAGGAAACTGTATAAGAATGGCAGAGAACGAGAAGAACCCTGAGCACTAAGCAGCTCCAAGCCTAGTCCAGTTCTTGCCTAATTCCTCCTTAAACCCCCCCCCCCCCCCCCCCCCCCCCCCCCCCCCCCCCCCCCCCCCCCCCCCCCCCCCCCCCCCCCCCCCCCCCCCCCCCCCCCCCCCCCCCCCCCCCCCCCCCCCCCCCCCCCCCCCCCCCCCCCCCCCCCCCCCCCCCCCCCCCCCCCCCCCCCCCCCCCCCCCCCCCCCCCCCCCCCCCCCCCCCCCCCCCCCCCCCCCCCCCCCCCCCCCCCCCCCCCCCCCCCCCCCCCCCCCCCCCCCCCCCCCCCCCCCCCCCCCCCCCCCCCCCCCCCCCCCCCCCCCCCCCCCCCCCCCCCCCCCCCCCCCCCCCCCCCCCCCCCCCCCCCCCCCCCCCCCCCCCCCCCCCCCCCCCCCCCCCCCCCCCCCCCCCCCCCCCCCCCCCCCCCCCCCCCCCCCCCGGCAATCCCTTACACCTCTCATGCCTCTCCTTGCTGAGTCAACAAGTTAGTTATGTTAATTTAGGCCCATGGGCCCACTTGATTTAATGCAATCTCTCAGTGTGCATTTTCTTCCACTCTTCTCCTTTTCTCATATTTTGATGGTCTCTTACACAACATTAACAATAGAAGCCATTATTTTCTAGAATGTGAGAAGTGATTTAGCAGGTAAGACTTTTTCAGTTCCAGATTCAGCTTGATTTAACAACTATGAGAACCAATAGAGGGAAAAAAAAAACTGTGAGAACCATGATATTCTATTCAAACCATGTTCCAATCATATCCATACAAGAGATATTCCAGGTTAATCCTTTAAGCCTAAATTCATCGCCTCAAGTGATATTGTTCTTGATTGATTAATAATGAATTCTAGGATTATCAAGTTGAGATGATTCAACTATCATACAATAACATATTAATCAATACTATGTGCATTTTTTCTTATCCTTTTTTGCCATCAATAATCAGCATTGTATAGTGACCATCATTCCAGACAAACAGAAACATCTAAGTAAATAATTTAAGCACAACACAAATGATAAAATATCTTTCATTAATCTGTTAAGAGTCAGAGAATACCCATGAAATAGCTTTTGATAGAAAATACATAGTTCTTGTGTCAAAAATCATCTGCTGCTGTACCCAAGGATATTGCACCTATTTTCCAGAGAATAAAATTATTTTACAATAAAAGAAGTGTTTTTTCAAATGTAACTTACCTCAATTAAAGTATGCATTACCAAAACATCACATCGAAGCAAATGACAGACATGCGTTCTTACTGAATGACAGAAGTACTAACTTTTTAGCATTTTCTAGTCCACAACACTATGCAAACACATATGACCAGTGATTTAGACACAATAGACAAGATAAAATTAGGAATTAATGCATTAGAGAGAAAGTTAGGGTACACCGGTTGTGGAAAAGGTGGTAGAATCTCGACTCTTAGGTGGTTTGGTCATGTGCAAAAAAGACCTATAGAAACCCCAATAAGTAGAGTAGACTAGATGGAGGGTAGCCCAATAGCTAGAGGTAGATAAAGAGTGGGAAAAACTATATGCAACACCATTAAGAGAGACTTAGATGTAAATGACCCCAAGTACTGCGACAAGTGTTGGTTTTCGTCATTGCTGTTAATATGATCAACTATTTCAATGAAATAACAACATCTTCTAATTAGCATTATTATTAAAAAGAATTCATTCCATTTTTGGGGGGGGGGNTATCATCACTAGTCAAATGGTACTGTTCCTGAGCATATGTCATTCAAGTGGAGATGAAGAATCAATAAACCATATAACTGGGTTAGACCCAGCCATGAAAAGATTGAAATGATGATGTTATTTTCAACCTAAAGGCATATTAAAGATAAAACGCAGGATAAATGGGTTACTTCTTACAGAAGACGCATTTCAGTGATACAATTAAGAAAGAATACCATACGTTTTACTGTTAATATCTGCAATGTTCAAATCATTAGATTTAGTTTTATCAGGAAACCATTAAACACGCACAGACAAACCTTGATTGCTACTTCGTGGCCACTTTTGAGCACAGCATGGTGAACTTGAGCAATAGAAGCAGCAGCTATAGGTTGTTCATTAATTGACAAAAACCTGGAATTCACATAAATACAAAAGCTTTAAAAAAAATGACCATAAAGCTTTAGTCTTCAACTTATGGGAAAAAGAATAAACCACGGGGGTTTTGAGGGGTGTCTACATCAATATCAATGGCAATAAATCACTTGTGCATTGTCCATTCTTGAAGCCTAAACGACTCTTGATATACTATTGAAGCAAGACATTTTTCTTGCTCTAATCTATTCATTATTTCTCATCTCAACTTTGTGGGCCAGCCTTGACTCTTTATCTTACATTTTTATTTTTATTAGAAAAACTAACCATGAAAGAAAGGAAGAGGGTAGTGAGTTGTTCAGGAGACATGGGAGACTCACAAAGATGATGTGGGGAATAATGGACCAGAACAAGAAAACATGTCTTATACAATTTAAGAATTTTTCCAAAATCTGTACCTCCTCTTAACAACTTAATCTTTGTTAGGTTTACATGTTTTGTAAAATAAAACTCAGTTGGTGAGGGAAAGGGCAACTTACATCTCAGCGAAACCGGGACCCAAATTATCCTTTAACACTCCCTTAATAACTTTAAAAGGAAGAGGAGCAACCTATGTCAGTAAGATACCAGCTTAGCAAGATAAACCAACCAAAATAAAATAAATTTGAACAGCATGTTTTGGGCCAAACCTGGTCCTGCAATGTGGACAAAGTTGATGAGTACTCCTTAGGAAGCACCCTCTGGGAAGCAACAAACTGCCCAGCCTTCACATAAAACCCTTTGTTGGCTTCACATAACTTCATAAACCTCTTGGCAGAACGCTGATGAACCTATGCACCGACACAAGCAACATTTCGAATTCACAACAGAAAATTTTGGTTTATTTTCTGTTTTAAGCTTCAGTTCGTATGTTTTTAGAATTAATTGCAAAAATATCACCGATCTTTATTCTGGTTCCATTTTTCAAAGTGTTCAAAGGATTTCATCTGCAAAATCCTAAAAACAATAAACAATGTTGAATTTATGATTGATATTAAAATCACAGCAACTGAAAGTAACACAAAACAATCCAAAGAGCCCCTGACAGCATAACCTATTCGGAGAAACGGCGATTTGCTCGCATTGCAAGGCATGAAATGAAATTCACCCAAATGAAATTCAAAAGCATTCAATTTCAGTGTTTAATTCGTTCTCAGTTATTGAAGACACAAAGAAACACGGAAACAGAGATGGCAGAAACCTCGGAAATCGTCCGACGGTAATGATCGGAGCCCTTTCGAAGACCGCGCAACGAGAATTCATAGTCAGCAACCGTGGAAGCGACCTGAGACGAAAACAAAAAATCGAAGATCGGAAAAACGAACAGGTGCGTGATGAAGAATGAAGATTGAAGAGAGAGGTTATAACAGAAAAAGAATAGTAAGCTGTGGAAGTGTAAAATGGAAATAATCGAACCGCAGTGACGGCGCGTGCGGTGCGGACGATACCATGGATCTCGGCTCCGATTGTATCGGCGGAGAATGAGGACGGGAGAGAGGAGAGCTCGTCGGTGTTGGAAGCTTGTGCGGCGGCAGTGGCGGTTAGGAGGAGGAGAGCTGCTCTGCGTTTGGCGGGAAAGTTCAGGGGTTTAGGCGTCATTTTAGTTGGAGGGTTTATCATAGACAAAGTTGACTGGCTTTTATATATACGACCGAGCTTGTGCACTCTTTGCAAACCAAGGCTCCGGCTGCAATGAACCAAGTACTTACAAGGATCAAATTGCTCCTAGTGTTTAAATCGTTGATACTTGATCCGACAGTTTGTATTATAGGGATTCAAATATCCTTTTCGACCCCAAAATTTTTTAAATTAAAATTGTGAAATTTCATTTTCATCCTGGTAGTAACTATTAAATTGTGCCAAAAAAAAATTTAATTGATTGTTGTTAAGCCTTGAAGCGCAATTAAGGTGGAGGATGTTGCAGGCATATTCGTCGGCCATAATCACCGCCCTCAAGCTCACTACCACCACCAATCACTGCACCAGCCCATTGCCAGCACCACTAGTCACATTGACAAACAACCACCGCTTGCTACCTCTTTTTTGCGCCACCGCCACCCCGACACCTCCCTCAACGCCACTTCACCGCCACCCGGCGGCGACCCCTGCCCCAACACCATAACACAGGATACAGAAATCAACCAACATCCAAATCCAAAACAAAGAAAAATTCTCAGATCCAGAATGAAAAGCTAAGACAAGAAGGAGTGTGGATTGGGCTTCGATAGTTCATGAGGCAAAAAATGTTAAGCAATAAGTAATAAGCAATAGGTAGCAGGCCTGGTGGTTCCGGTACACTCAAAAACTATAAGAACATAACTATAGGATCTGTCGTAGCGATCTGGCATTGCCACGGCAACCGTGGACCGCCACAAGGCCACCACTACCAAAGTAGTTACGCCAGGGCTTACTACTTTAGGACATCTTAAAAAGGACTAGCTACCTACCCTATGTGAAGACGTCGCATCTTCACAACATAGAAAGAAAGAAACTAAGCAGGAACTCCGTTCTAGAGAGGAGAGGAGTCTCAAGCTCTGAGCAAGTTGAAAAGGGGAAATGAGAGCTCTATATATAGGTGGAAAGGTGGCCAAAAGGGCGGGTCGGACCCTCTTCTAGCCCAGGCGGCACAGATTAGGTTTTCTGATTAGCGGCGGCGTGCTGGAGCGCGCCAAGGCACCAAAAATTAATGACAAAGATTTGACCTCTTAAGGGCTTGGCTAGTGAAGGCCTTGATCTGGTCTGTTCTCACCCTTACTTATAACTTTTCACATACATACATTCACAAATCTTTGTGACACACTAGTTCACGAGAAAATCAATTAATATCTCGTTTACTTATTTTCTATTCTCAGTTCCTATGACTAACAATCATTTCTATTCTTTTCTTTTACATTTACATTGTAACTCAAGTTCTTTGTATTGAATTTCTCTTAGTCATAGTTGTTCTTTAATTCCTCTTTTAATGAATACTTTGATGGTCTCTGTGTCTATATTTTGGTTTCTGTTGTTCTTAATCTTTAAAGTTATATATTTTAAACAATGCATTATTAGCCTAGAACTCATTCATCAAGGGAATTTGGTTCAATTCCCCAAATTGAGATTTTGAACCAAATTTTTATGGTTCAAGGTCGTTGATTTATTGTCGACCATAAATCTCATAAAACAATGTGACAATAAATACAATTATACAAGATTCAGCGTAAATATATGTTACACAAAAATCCTACTATATAATGTATTTCACTTCCACATTCACTTGCCTAAAAAAATTTATTTACAAATAATAATAACAATCTACATTTGTGAGTCTCAATTTTCAATGTAGCAACATTACTTTTGATCTGCATTGTCCATTTAATTGACAAAGGAATCTACACCCTTCATTCTTTTTGAAAAGTACCAAGCATTTTGTGATTATAATTTTATAAAAAAGAAGAAGAAATTTTTTTTAAGTGAAATAAAAATTTTGGGTTAATTTTTAATTGTTAACTTGATCATATTTTTATGAGAGACAATCACACACACTACTATAATCACGTTTCATTGTAAATTTCAAGGTTTATACCTTTGATTCCATGAGATCCATTGCATCATTAGTTGAAATGACTATGATGCATTTATTTATTTAATGTTTTAATTGTTATATGTGGTTTAATGATTTATTCATATGATAAGATGAATAATCAATAAAAAAAAATTAAACAGTGACTCAATTGGTTTTATGTCAGATTCAATTTTTTTTAACCTTGATGGATGATTTAGTTGCATATATAGATTGTTGTGTCTTGACCTTTGAAAATTATCAAATATTTTTTTTCTTATTCATTTTTGTTATTCTTTGTCCCTTGAAAAAAGTGATTGATTGACTATGAATTGGAAAATGTTAGTTTTACTTTTTTAATAATTATAATATTTAACTATTTTATTTGAGGACTAATAGTTTTCAAAACTACTTAAACTAACTATTTTCCTTTTATAGTGTACTAATCAAGTTTCAAAATGATTTCATAAATCATTTTACATGTACACCTTTCACATAATCATGGGATGTAATTAAATTTATAGAGACCATAATATTTATTGATTTTCCTTTCCTCTACTTTTACTCTTCTAATTTGTGGTATATATCCAATTGCCAGTAATCAATAATTTTATAAATCTTATGTTATTATTTCTTTTAATTATGTTTGTGAACGATGTCTTTCAATAAGTTTATGAATTTATGAATTCACGCCGAATTGTTGTTATTTTGATTCTTAATTTTTTTTGATAAGTTATTATTTCACTTTATAAAAAAAAGAAGTAAACCACAATATTTTAGATCTTTTATCCTTGCATGCGAATTGCATTGCAAACAAATGGTGCATTGGTAGGGAATTATAAGGAAAAATAGTATGGCACGGAAATTGGAAGAAAATGTGAAATTGCACTCTAATTACGAGGAGTTGTGGCATTGCATGAGATTTGTAAGCAAATGTATTATTGCACGGAAATTTGCAGGAAACTTGACATCGCACTTGAGTTGCAAGGAAATGTAGCATTTCACGAGAACTGTAAGCAAATTTAGAATTGCACAGGAATTTGAACGAAATATGACATTGCACTCAAATTGTAAGAAGATATGCATTGCACGAAATTTGCAAGAAAACGTAGTATTGCACAAGAATTTGAAGGATACGTGACATTGCACTCAAATTGTAAGAAAATGTGACATTGCACGAGAATTGCAAGGAAATGTAGTATTGCATGAATTTTCAAGGAAGCATGACATTTCAATCAAATTGCAAGCAAATGTGGCATTGCATGAGAATTATAAGCAAACATAACATTACACGAGAATTTGAAGAGAACATGACATTGCATGAGAATAGCAAGAAAATATGGCATTTGCACGAGAATTTGAAGAAAATTAGGCATTACACTCGAATTGCAAGGAAACATGTCATTGCACTGAAATTACAAAGAAGTGTAGCATTGCACGGTAATTTGAATGAAATGTGGCATCACACGAGAATTTGAAGGAAACGTGACATTGCACTCAAATTGCAAGAAAATATGACATTGCATGAGAATGGTAGCAAAATGCGACATTGCAATGGAATTTGCAAGGAAATATGATATTGCATTAGAATTACAAGGAAATGTTGTATTGTCATGGAATTTGAAGGAAGATTGCAAGAAAATTTAGCATTACACAAGAATTTGGAGAAAATAGTATTGCACTTGAATTGCAAGAAAATGTTGGGTTGCACAAAAATTGCAATGAAATGTAACATTGTACGAGAATTTAAAGAAAACATGGTATTGCATGAGAATTGTAAGAAAATGTAGTATTGCATGGGACTTTGAAGGAAACATGATATTACATTCAAATTACAAGAAAATGTAGCAATGCATGAAATTTGAACGAAACATGACATCGCACAAAAATTAAAAGAAATGTTACATTTCCTAAGAATTGGAAAGAAACGTGACATTGCATGAGAATTGGGAGGAAACATAGCATTTATTAATCGGAACAAACTTACAAATCATACCATATGTAAATTTTGGAGCGTAGGCAAGTCACTATTTTTGTAGCATTTACTAACAAAGATCAAATAACCTAATACATGATTGTTATCACACATCTAATTCAACTAAAACAAATATAAAGTTTGATCACTTCAATATAGTTTATCAAATTAATAGTATAAACATTATTTCATCGCTTTAAATCTATGATTAATAGCAATTTATCTGTTGTACTATAACTATTGTGCACTTAACCCTTGACATTGCAAAATGTGCAATTCAACTCCCTAAGTTTTTTAAACAAAGCAAATAAGATCTTATGTGACTTTTAACATTTAAATGGTCCGTTAGTACACATGTGTTTGTCACATGATATATTGTAAGAACAAAATTATCATTTCTTCAAATTAAAAATAAACGAAAAATTAATTAAAAAAAATAGAACTCAATTCCCTCAAACCCTTTAACGGTGACCTCCCTTTCCCTTTCTAAATAGAACCCAATGCCTTAACCCCTTCATGCTTATCACCACTGCCACTAACTTCTCCTCCATCCTATATTGCCTCCCGTGTCACCTTCTATGTCGCATTTGCTCTTTGCTTTTTCCATTTTTCTTTGGCGGTTGCTTCTAATTTTTTATGTTGTCGGTGTTATTTTTCTTGTTATCCCTATTTTGTCCTCAAAAATTAGTTTATTTTTATTTTTATTTTAAAGAAAGAATAATTTTTGTCTTTACAATACATCATGTGACAGACACATGTGTATAAATAAACATTTAGACGTTAAAAGTGACAGAAGGTCTTATTTGCACTGTTTAAAAAGTTTAGGGAAGCGAATTGCACATTTTACAATGGTAGGAGATTAAGTGCACAACAATCATAGTACAAGAGAATAAGTTGCTATTAACCCTTAAATCTATGTAAAAAATTATCTCATGCTTGGAACGAGCTCAGCATTAGTGTTCCTATATTTCACACTTTCATAAACAACTGTAGCATATGTACTGTAGACATTTTAAAGTGCTTTTATTCTTTTAGTTTTTCTTTCTTTAAAATCACTTGTGGTACTCACCATTTTCATGATAATCATTTAATTTTAATCACATGACACCAATATTTTATGAGGTATTCATTAATTAATAAGTATTTATTTATTAATTATTATTACTTATTTTTTTACTGTTTTCATATTGAAAATAATATTTTTCTTTTACTTAAAAAATTATATTACATTGGTAAAAATAAAGTTTAAACTTAGGATCTCATGAATCATATAAAAAGATGAATACTCAACTCCACACACATATATAATGATATATTTCTAATTATGTAATAACTAGTTTCTAATTTATTTTCACCCATAAGAAAAATCTATTTTATTTCCTTTAAACAAATTTATAATTTCTTAACCTGTTTTACTCTTTTCATTGAAAATATTAACTTACTCAATTGTGAAGTAGTCATTTTCCAATTTTTATTGGGTAAGATGATCTAATGATTGGATGATATTATAACAAATTAAACTAATTGAGTCATTTATACTATTTTCAATTATACTACATCTGATTTCTAATTTATTTTCGTGACAAAAATTTAAATTTTTAATTGGTTTTAGTGTTTTTGTTGAAGGTGTTAACATGTTATATAGTAGTGATTTACTTTTATAATGTTATTATTTTGTGAAATTATTTAACGATTCATGATATAATAACAAACTTTAGTAATGGAGCCATTTACAAAATAAAAATGGAGATATTTATATTATACCTAATTTATAACTTAAATATTTTTAAAAAAATATTTTTTAAAATGTTTTTATTATTTTTGTGGAAGATATTAACTTACAAAATTGTGAAGTAGGTATTTACTAACTTAATATATTTTCGAGTAAGAAGATTTAATGGCTTAATAGGATAATTACATTACAATGTTATTTTTTCAGTGTAGTACAAAATTTATGTAATGTTTATTCTTCTGTATAAGTTCTTTTTCTTTTGGTAGAGATTTTTATAAGTTGTTTGTATTAATGCAAATATTAAATATTTTTTTGACATTATTATTGCGCTTTAAAAAATATTATTACATAGATATTATATTTTTTTTATCCTTGCGCACGAATTGTAGGAAAATGTTACATTAGTTGGGAATGAATGACAACGAAATGTAGCATTGCACAAGAATTAAAAGAAAACGTGGCATTTCACTCGAATTGTAATAAAATGGGGCATCTCTGAGGCATTAGAAGGAAACATAACATCCGCAAGAATTAGAAGGAAACTTGGCATGCACAAGAACCGAAGGGGAAAAAATGTGTCATTGCACGAGAATTAGAAGGAAAAACGGCTTCCCACATTAATTAGAAGAAAACACAACATTACACTCAAATTGCTAGTAAATAAGTCATTGCATGAGAATGTAGCGTCGCGCGAGAATTGGAAGAAAATGTGGCATATATCGAAAATTGGGAGAAAACGTGGCATTGCGAGGGAATTAGAAGGAAATGTGCCATTGCACAAGCATTTAAATGAAACGTGACTTTTCATGATAATTGGAAGGAAACATCACATTGCATTCAAATTGTAAGAAAATGTAATATTACATGAGAATTGATATAAAATATAACATTGCACAGAAATTAGACGAAAACATGGTGTTGTAGGAATTAGAAGAAAACATGTCATTGCATGAGAATTAGAAGGAAACGAGATATTACACAAGAATTTGAAGGAGCATGATTTCTCGCAGTAATTGAAAGGAAATATGACATTACACTAGATTTAAAAAGAAATATAACGTTAAAAGGAAACATGACGTTGAGCGAAAAATTTGAAAAAAAATTTGGCCTCATGTAATAATTAGAAAGAAAGTGGAATTGCACTTGAGTTGCAAGGAAATGTTCTTTTATGAGAATTACAAGGAAATGTGGCATTGCGTAAAAAATAGAATGAAATGTAGCATTGTATGAGAATTTAGAAGAAATGTGCTTTCTTGCAGTAATGGGAAGGAAACTTAGCATTGCATTCAAATGCCAATGAAATGTAGCATTACACTGAAATTGAAAGGAAACATGACATTGTGCAATAATCGAAAGAAAACATGAGATTGCATGAGAATTTGAAGGAAATATGGCTTCTTAGAAATTTGAAGAAAACGTGACATGACGAGAATTAGAATGAAACATAGTATTGGATGAGAATTTAAAGAAAATGTGATTTCTAACAATAATTGGCAAGGAATGTGGTGGTATAGCACGCAAATTAGAAGAAAACGTAACATCACACTCAAATTGAAAGGAAATGTGCATAGCAAAAAAATGCAACATTGTACAAGAACCGAAATGAAACATGGCATTTTGCAAGAGTTACAAGGAAACGTGACATAACACAATTTTGAAGAAAAAATGACATTACACACAAATTTAAAGGAAATGCAGCTTTTTGCAATAATTATTAGGAAACACAACATTATGCAAGAATGGAATGAAACATGTCATTACACAAGAATTGATAGTGTGTAAAACTACACAACTTAGAAAGAAATGTGACATTGCACATAAATTAGAAGGAAATTGAGTTTTACCTTGGTAATTTTTTAATTTTTTTTCGTAAATTAAGAGAGAATTTGTAGTCTTTTCTTGTTGTAACTTAGAGAGAATAGATCTTGTGCTACTCCACACTAGTTAAATAAAAACAGAAAACTCTTTTATGCCTACTCTATCTCTCATAAATCAAAATATGTTAACTGTGTGTATATACATGATTGTCAAAACTACTGCGCTTTTCACGAAAAATACCTTACTTTGCTATCCATGCAGTCAGTGTAATATTGATTTTAACGAGTCACTTTAGACTCTACTAATTATTATTACATCTTTCTACATGATTGTTAAATTATATTCTATAACGTGACAATTTCTTCAACACCCAAAGCATGCGTCATATGCAGAATAACAAGTCGAACATACAAAGTAATATCAGAATAAATAAGACAATCCATTTGAAATTAGAAAAATAGGTTCAAAATTACAAATGACAAATCAGTAAAAACAATAAGGGGAAGAAGCTAACCCAAGCATTCCAACCCACTAATACAAAGGAAAAGAGGTAAAGGACCAATGCTACTTTTCCCGTTCTTATTTCTTCTGAAGAGAGTATACAACCTCTTTTCAGCCTTGTCCATTCCTTTGCCTAGTCGCCTATCTGAAAATGGCACCAAAAAAAAAAACAAAGGAACATAAAAACCCTTTACATATAATCTGTGTCCTGTAACAAAAAAACATATATAAACTGTTTTCGTGTCTTTGAATATTTAATGGCACAAAGTAGCAGTATACCTAAAACTCACCTATGCAGAAAGCCTTGTTTTCAGGTCAGCCGCCACAGCATCAATGAACTCCTCTGTGTTCAAGTATTTGTCCCTTGAAAGCCTATTTGCAACAATTACACAATAAATATATGTCTATTAATCATGTTGAGTAGAAACAGAAGTGTTCGGCAAACGACCCAAAAAATGCAACAATGACAAGTAACATACTGGGATCCATGAATAATAAGTGCCAAATCCTTGGTCATCTTCCCAGACTCCACTGTTCCAATGCAAGCTTCCTCTAGTTTCTGAGTGAATTCCAAGAGCTTAGCGTTGTCATCAAGTTTTGCTCTGTCACACACAAACATTTTAAACCCCCCAATGTCACAAAAATATTATATGCATGGAGTTTCTAACACAAAGTGGGAAAGCTTAGCAAATGACTATGCATCATCAACGGTTATATACCTGTGGGCTAGCCCTCTTGTCCAAGCAAAGATGGATGCTATGCTGTTTGTGCTGGTTTCCCCTCCTTTCTGATGAACCCTGAAATGACGGGTAACTGTTCCATGGGCTGCTTCTGCTTCAATAGTCTTTCCATCAGGGCAAACCTGAATCCATCCCATAATTCAGTTAGTATCAGCAGGCAGAGACCTCGAACACTTAAAGGCTGCCCAGGGCCAATGACGCATAAATCACATGGTGGAACTTCAATATTTATTGCCAAAAAATAAATGTTAAACTGGATTTAATGAATAAATAGAAATTTGTCTATAAGAAATTGGTTGATTTCATTCTTAACGAACCACTACAACAACAAAGAGAGAGAGGGGAGGGGGAGTGTTTCAAATATATATGGATAAGAATAAAAAAAAAATCCCGCATAAATTATGAACAACAGCTTAGAGCAACACCTACCAATACAGACGTCATCAAACCCAATGATCCAAAACCTAAAACAAGGTAAATAGGCATGAGTTAAAGGGGAAAAACCAAAATATCAAAATTAACAAAAAGAAAATCATTAACAAGTACATCAGACAGACCTTGAGCTAGGAAATCACTCTGGACATCTCCATCATAGTTTTTGCATGCCCATACATAACCTCCTTCACTCTTGAGTGCATACGCCACCATATCATCAATGAGCCGATGTTCATACCTTCCAACCCAATCAAAAAAATGTTAAAACAATAGAATAATGTGAACCTATTCTAATCCCAAAACTAAAGTTACTCTTCACTCACCATATACCAGCAGCCTCATACTTTGATTTCCAGCTTGCCTCATAGACTTCTTGGAATATATCCTTGAATCTTCAACCAATAAATGAATAAAATTAAACAAGATAAGATAAGTGCAGCAAAGGTTTTAAAAATAATAATATAATAAATTGCATACCTTCCATCGTATTTCTTAAGAATTGTGTTTTTGGTGCTAAGATAAAGAGGCCATTTTTTTTCATAAGCAGTTGCCATAGAAGCCTCAGCAAAAGAGCGGATAGACTGTATCACATGCCAAGTAATAAATATAAGTTCAATAACTAGCAGAGATTATTAAAATACATCAAAGGAAACCAATACAAGAAACTGAAGAATCAACCTCATCGGTGTTGTACATAGCCAACGAAACACCTCCTTCACCAGTGAAGTTAAAAACTTCTAATTCAGTCTTCTCACCCTGGCCTTCTGGAACTACAAGAACAGTAGAATCATAGAACTAATCTTTAGTTATCACCAAATACAATAATGAAAAACAAATTCGAAAGAAGGGACATGGTTGAGCACATGACAACTTAGGAAGTGTACGTATAGTATGATCTCAAGAAGCTGTTCAAAATAAAGTAAGTATAGTATGATCTCAAGAAGCTGTCCAAAATAAAGTTAGTAGTATACCAAATACCAGCTTCAGTTTCCCAGCTCCTTTAATAACTGAATCAGTGGCTCGGTATTGATCACCAAAAGCATGTCTTCCAATACATATTGGCTTTGTCCAACCTGGCAAAGATGAGATATTTTAACACCTCCATTCACCAATCAATCAATTAATAATTTGAAAGAAAACAAAAATCTCAATATAAGTACCAGGAACAAGGCGAGGGACATTTTTGCAAAGAATTGGTTCTCTGAAGACAGTTCCTGAACATTTTTCCAAGAACAACCAATCAGAAACCAAATATAAAGTTACTAATTAGCCAACTATGTACAGAACAGAACTATATAAATTGATCAGTTTTTAAAATAATATTTAACAAACAATAATCAATGAAACTAAGTTACCATTCAAAATGTTCCTAATTGTCCCATTTGGACTCCTCCACATTTGCTTCAGGCCAAACTCCTTAACACGAGCTTCATCTGCCAATCATAACACTAATGTAAGCTCTGCCAACATTTAGCAGTAACTGGACTGTAGTATATCTTCACACAGCCACGCATGAAGGTAAAATATTCTATTAGGATCTGACTACCATACCTGGAGTGATAGTTGCACACTTGATTGCTACATTATACCTACATAGCAGTGCAACCATTAGAGAAAAAAGGACAGCAACAATACAAAAACACAAGCGGATAATAATAAGCATGAAGCCCCTCTGAATTAAAAATTATGTGGAAACAAAATAGTGCATTATATATTGCTAGCTATGTAATCAAAATACAAGTAGCTCAAAAAGATCGGCATATCATATAACAACATACTTAAGAGTTGCTTCAGCACTTTCAACTGTCACTTTATCATCGGTTTGATCACGGTAAGGAAGTCCCAAGTCATAGTACTTGATGTCCAACTCCAAGAAGGGCAAAATGAGCTATCCCCAAAAAAAAAAATGAAGTTGTCAATATGATGAGAAAAGTGAAGATCAAATGATGAGTAAAATGATGATATATCACCTTGTCCTTGATATATTTCCAGATAACTCGAGTCATTTCATCCCCTGCAATGCAGCAGCCACAAACAAACAATGTTAGGAACAAAAAACACATAGTTTGGTGGCTCCAATGAACACACACAATCACCAAGGAAATGAACGTGAAAGTAATAGACAAATCTAGTATTTTAGTATTCATCCCATAATCTGGCTATTTTCAAATGAGTTGTAATATTTGAACTCATTATTTATGGGACACTGCGACGACTCACGACAAATGAGATCTTAACAAGTGTGGGTCGCATTGAAATCTCATCCAATAGTGGATTGGTTGTGAGTCAACACAGTATCACACAAATAATGAGTACAAAATAACGTTTCTCATTTAATTATGCGCACAAACTACAAAAACTCACAACATTCATGAATTGTTCAGTACTTCAGTAAATAGAGATGATACAATTGATAACCAGCTTCCATAGGACAATTATTACTATCAAATTCAACTATAAAGTATCTTTTGCATCATTTCAGTTTTACATGTTTTTTTTACCGCACAAATTTTTTTTTTCAAAATAAATTATATCCCTGTCATATGTATCAGCATATAGACTGTCATTCAAACTTCGCTAAATTTGTATGCCAAGCTAACAGATCAAATCTACCGGAAATAATATATATATATAGGACGAAATAGTTTTGTGTAGTCATATACCTCAAAAATAATTCCCGAAATCTCAAAACAAAATTAAAAAAAAAAAAAGAAAAGAGAAACATAACATGAAAGCGGACTTAAAATTGACGTCAGGCGACAGAAATATCCAATAATTAAAGAATAGTACAGAGAGTGCTCCACCAATAAAAAAAAATCGCAGCTCGAAAATATCTGATTGGAGCAAATCAGAGGGAAAAAATCACATCGAAATATCCGTAAGAAACACACATGCAAGAGAAAATCAAATCTAATAATTTCAAAATAAAAAAGAAAAAAAAAGTGGATGACGAAGAAATCGAAAGTGAAGGACTGAGATAAAACGATGTGAGATTAGATGGTATCAGATCGGGAAAAAAGGGGGAGGGAGGGGAAGGGGATCAATACGGACCGTCCATCTCGACGATGGGGTTGGCGACCTTGATCTTCTGGAATGCCATGGGGCTTGGTTTTTCCGATCTGAGGGAAGTAAAGTGAAGAAAAGGGTATGGTAGGTGAGAACTGAGAAGCGGCGGAGACGAGAGAGAGAGAGGGGGGAGCACGAACGAGAGTGAGGTGCGTGTATGTGCGAAACTATTTATGGTGGTGGTTCAATGGAACAAGTAATATTCAATATTCATTTCACCACCCAACAATATTCAATATTCAATATTTAATAAGTGTTTTTAAAATATTAATTAAAAAAATTTTAACTTTTAATAGGGTGAACATGAGTTGAGTCTGACTCGCTAACTCACCAATCCGACCCAACTCAACCCGCTTGGGTCCGGTTTAGTCGGGTTGGCGAGTCAGTCGGTCGGACCCAACAGATTTGCCATATTATACGTGTAGAGTTTCAGATTCCTACTTCTCAACCCGACTCAATTGCGACCCATACATATCTTGTATTTTTTTTAAAAAAATAGACTTTATGTTATTCATTGACAAATACATTGATATTACTTTTAATTTTGAATTGTTAAAATATGGTTATTTTAAATTAAAAAAATAGATTTTTTAATTTAAAAAATAAGTGTATTTTTAAAAAAAAATAATAGCTTTTTATCTATTTAAAAAATGGATTTTTTTTTAAAAATTAGTTTTTTAAAAAAAAAAAGAGTGGGCTAGTCACCCGCCTAACCCAACTCGACCCAGACAGGTGGCAGGTCTAGTGGGCACCCATAAAAAAATAATAATTTTACTTGACTCGACCCACTCGTTGGTAGGCGGATCAGACCAGTGACATGGGCCGGTCCTACCCGACCCGACTCATGTTCACCCCTAACTTTTAATTTAAAAATGAGATTTGATGATTTTAATATTATTATATATATTAAAAATTCTAAAATTTATTTTTTTTAATTCTTTAATCAATGTTTTAGTAAAACTATTATTATTATTAAAGTATTGATTACTCATATATACATATATATAGATTCATCTATATACATGCACTTACATATATATAATTATAGTGTCATGTAAATAAAATTGGTTGAATCTGACTACTTCAAAAGTTACTCAAATATCAATACATTATTTTATGATAATCATTTTATACTCTCATTACATAGAAATTAGTTTTTTTTTTTGTTTTACTAGTATATTTACCCATGTAATTTACAGAATGTTAAAAAATTTAATACAAAATATAAATATATGTATGTAGAGAGAGAGAGAGAGAATAAGTTTGATATAAACCTTGTAATAATGTTTGAGAACTTCTCTTCAAATCAATAGCAATGGATTAAATTTATGTAACATTTTTTTTTCGTGTGACCTTCCTGTATCTCGTTCTATACTCCTTTCTTTTCCATTTTCATCCATATCTTAATATTCCTACTCTTTTTTGGCTTTGTACAAATATTTAAACTTCTATCTCATCTTCAAAAAGATTGTGTATGACATTTTGTGCTCCATACAAATTATTTAACATTCATGTTAAGATTGCTTCCTTCATGTTTCGAAGCTTCACATCCATGTCCCGGCCATTTGCTCATCACAAGTAAACATTATTTTCTTTTAGAGTTGGTTTAGTTCTAGATCAATTTTCTATCAACAGGATGTCAAGTTTCAAAACCTCTACATTTTACTGTATTTTTTTTGGATAAATATACTACTATAGAATCTTGATACTCAATACTCATTAATTTCAATTTACAGTCCTATCATGTATAAGTAAATTAGTAAGCAAGTTATTTGTCATATGTTGAAAGAAGTTTATTCATTTATTAATCAAAGGTGAAGTGCCCTTTTTATTAAGGTTTATAGAATTTGGCAATACCCATCAAACTCTTTCTACCATTGTTGACATTTTTCTTACATGTCTTCGCCAATAATTCAGTAACATGATAATCAAATATGATGAAAGGCACACTGAGTGGGTTCTAATGAAATCAAAATAATTTTCTCACACAAATAACCAAATTGCATTTGCAAAAACCAATATCGATATCATCCCTATGTTAAAATCATTAATGAGACTATTTTATTTGATTTGCATTCTCGTCACATTTCTTATCTTTTTTTTTTACATGTCACATTTCTTATCTGATCATGTAAATTAATAAATATAATAAAAAGCGTCCATCCATATCTCCATGTAATCAAGTCCTTTAAAGACTACAATGAAGCTTAGCTCAAGGTTTCTTCTATCAATCTTTTGCAATTGAAATAAAATGAAATTAACACATTATATGTTTAAGAGTGTGTACACAATAAAAATGAGTATTTGAGATACAAAATAAAAATATTAAATTTCACATTAAAATCTATCACGAATGAAGCATGGACATGATATGAATAGACTCTTGTTAAAATTTGATAGGGTTAATTAAGTTTTTAGTCCCTGTAATTTGGGAAAGTTTGGTTTTAGTCCCTCTGTGTAAGTTTTAGTCCCTGAAAAATAGCAAAATTTGGTTTTAGTCCCTGTTAACGGTGGATGGGTAACGGTGCTAACGTGGCGCTTGACGTCGCTGACGCAGCTTTACACGTGGACACGCCACGTAAGCGGAGCAGAGCTTTTGGCCCAACCCAGAACCCGACCCGACCCGACCCGACCCATTTTAAAAAAAATTAAAAAACCAAAAATCCCCAAACCCCAAAATCCCCAAATCTGCAGGCACCCCTCCACCACG
Source organism: Nissolia schottii (assembly GCA_003254905.1). Classification (NCBI taxonomy): domain Eukaryota; kingdom Viridiplantae; phylum Streptophyta; class Magnoliopsida; order Fabales; family Fabaceae; genus Nissolia; species Nissolia schottii. Next base: position 477,982 of record QANU01019398.1, read on the forward strand.
CACCCCCCGACCCCCACCGCATCGCCTCCGGCCAGCCGCCGTCGCCGCCCCTAACGCCGTCGCCGCACAGCACCCACAAAGGCTCATTGCCGTTTTGAATAGGCCAGGATGTGAAATACATCCACTCTATACGACACGAGTCTCTGAGCCCATAATCACGCAGAGATTTGCCATCATCGTTGATGTAGAGAGTACTCCCAGGCGCATACGAACCATTATCCAAGCAAGTTGCAGCATCAATGTACAGATCTGAAGATTCCACCGCATAGGGGCACCTCAAATATAATAACATCTGGTTTGCCAACATTTCATAACTCGAACCCAGTGGTTCCCGTCGTGGGATCCAAGTTCGATATGGTTCATGATGGCCTTGTGTGGCTTGTTGTCACTCACAGGTTCCCTTCTCTGCCTTTGTGGGTGCTGTGCGGCGACGCCGTTAGGGGCGGCGACGGCGGCTGGCCGGAGGCGATGCGGTGGGGGTCGGGGGGTGCGTGGTGGAGGGGTGCCTGCAGATTTGGGGATTTTGGGGTTTGGGGATTTTTGGTTTTTTAATTTTTTTTAAAATGGGTCGGGTCGGGTCGGGTTCTGGGTTGGGCCAAAAGCTCTGCTCCGCTTACATGGCGTGTCCACGTGTCAAGCTGCGTCAGCGACGTCAAGCGCCACGTCAGCACCGTTACCCATCCACCGTTAACAGGGACTAAAACCAAATTTTGCTATTTTTCAGGGACTAAAACTTACACAGAGGGACTAAAACCAAACTTTCCCAAATTATAGGGACTAAAAACTTAATTAACCCAATTTGATATTTAACATATTTCTTTGAAAATGAGGCAAGAGGACTTGAACTTAAGATCATTTAACCATAGATGTTTTAATATTATCTAAAGAATCATTTTTTTTTTAAATTTAAGTTGACGAGTAAAGACAATAAAATAATTTTATATTTAATAAAAATCCATATTTTTCTCAATAATATGGCGCACTTTGGTGAGAATTAAAATACACCGTTTTTCTAAGCAAGAGTTTTTAATTTGACCTAACTCAAAGTAAATTAACTGGAACGAGTAAATTTTAGATAAAAGGATGGATTTAATACAAACAAAACACAGTATAACGCAATACGTTGCGTATCATAGGTGAACTTCCAAAATGGGCATCAACTGATGGTGCAGAGAAAAAGGAGCAAATCAATGGCAAAATTGTAGAATAAAAATGGTGAGACACAGATAGCGAAACGGAAGGAGGATAACGTTTGTGTCTTCCTTGGATAGTTTGGTCAGCCATGATGATGTCTTGTCGGCTTATTGATCAGTCAGTCGTACGGGTGTCTCTGAACTGTATTCGTTGGCCCATCAAAAATAAAATATCAAAATTGGATATACGATCATCTATAGACATTTCAAATGTTATTTTTATTTATCTAAATATTTAGAAATTAAAAAAAAGGAATGCTGGAATAATTGAGAGATCGTGAAATTTTTTAGGAAAAACCAACGTAAGCACTGATATAAAATTCGAAGATCAACAGAGACATTCTTCCTTCCGTTATATCTTGTTTAATTTTTATGTCAAAATACTTATAATCACTTTTGCCCGGCGTCACTCATCAAAAATAAAATAAAAATTCACTTCTAGAACTTTAATTTGGTTTTTTTTTAAGTTGACTTTGACTCATGTAAATAATTCTTAAAAAAATGTATTTTTTAAAAAGTTGATAAATTACAAAAATTTTCAGTTCAATTTATATATTTTACATAATATTATAATATTTTTTAATAAAATTTATTTTTGAATAAGTACTATAAAATATTTTATTTTTTAAATTTAGCTTTTCACATATAAAATTTAATAACTTTAGAAGTAACAAATCATAAATTCCTGCCAAAATCAAATTTAGATTAACTCAATTCAACCCAATCATATACAACCCTACGTCATTCACTCAATAGGTAGCAATTTTAGCAAGAAATTCTTTTATGCATTTTAGAGTAAAAATATTTATGTTTTACACATAATTTAAAGCATTGAATTTTTTTACCATAAAAAACATTGATTTTTTTTAAGAGTATAAAAATTAATAATAAAATAATTAATGCTTTAAATAACATAGAACATGAATTCTTTTGCTTTACAATACACAAAAGAATTTCTCCCTGGTCAATACCCAATGCCCACCAAGAAATTTGTACTTATATACGGGTTGGGAAATAGATAATAACTATATTGTGAAGTATTTTTTTTTATTACATTTGTATGGTTTTGATATTAAAATTGTCACCCCTCGATAGTTTTAGATCTTTTTTAAAAAATAAAAAAAATAAAAAGTTGCGAACTAACACACATAGGTACCGAGTTAATAACGATTTCAATACCTATCAAATCTACTACTAACAATAACAATTTTAATATCTATTAGCGGGGCATCACCTATCACATTTCATATTTTCCTTTAAAAAATTTCTAAAATTACAAAGGAGATGACGGTTTTAATACCAAAACCATTAGAATGCAAACAAATAATAAAAAAAAAAATAGTTCACGGCTAAATTTCTTTTCAGAACGTAAAAGGACAAATTTTCCGCCCACGATTCAGCAGCCACGGGCAGGACCTAGCTACCAACTTGAAGGACCCATTGCCCCATGCAATCTCTGTTAAGCCCCAATTATGTCAAACGAATACGTGTCATGTCATGCTCTCAATTTCTAGATGGCCATAGCAATATTTCTATTAACATTATTATGATAATTATTTTAAATCAGTTTTAAATAATCCACTTATAAATGAAGTGACGCACATGATAAGTTTTATTATATTGAGCCAAAAAATATTTAAGAGACTTGATTTGTCATCTTACAAATCAGCCTTTTCATTTTTATGAAAGACATTTAAACTATTTTTTTAAAATTATTTCTAAAATAATAGAATTTAGAAGAATAGATAAATTAATTTGATAAATCTCTTAAATATTAAACTAATAAATCATATAATTATGTGAGTGTAATAATTTAAAGATCGTTTAAAATAATTATCNTGTCACAACGGAGCATGGGGTTGTGTCATGTTATTGTAGAGAATGATTTGCTTTGTGTGGTTTAGTGTGTGTTTAGTTTTTATTTTTTCTAAAAAAAATTGATGTTGTCAGTATTAATTTTATTAAAATTGATATTGTCAAAATTAATTTAGGTTTGATATTTTTACTTAAAAATTAATTTTGACCAAATTGATATTATTTAAATAACATTGATTATTATTATTTTAGATGTATAATTACCATTAAGAGACCCAAATTTTATAATTCTTCCTTTCACACAATTAAGTTAAAGATAAAATATATATTTTAATTTATGAAATAAGATGTACAATACAATTAAAAACTCATATATTTAGATAAATACAATAAATTTGTTATAATAATTTTTTTTATTAATGTCATAATAATTTGTTTTTGTATGGAATCACTTCTAAAAACTAAAAATTAAAATGCACGGTTAAAATAAAAGTTTATGGCAATTACATGATAAACAAATAATAGAATAAATAGAAAAAGAAAAGCCCAACCCAAACAATCATATGTACAACCCAACCTAAATATACCCAAAATATTAAAAGAATGTTAAAAAAAACCTAATCCCAAAATCCCTAGCTTCACCTTATACCCCTTTTTCCATAGCAGTTGTCTGCGATTGACTTCTTCTTCTTCTTCTTCTTCTTCTTCTTCTTCTTCTTCTTCTTCTTCATCCTTCGTGATGGCTACTATGGTACTCCATGTGTTTGGTACCATTACATGATACCCGTAAAATAGATTGAATTTGAGTTTAAAAATTACAACTTGTGCCACTGCATGACCGTGACACGTGACATGTGCTTTTTAAAAGTTGCAAACACTCCTACCCACTTATGTACTTTGCAGAGATAATCTCTCATCTCTCATATAAAAAACTTGACCTTCATTTACTCCCCCATAGCTTCAACTCAATCATTCACTTGCCATTTTCTCTAACCTCATAAGCTTCAACCCAATTATTCACCCACCATTTTCTCTCACCTAGTGAATTACAATTTAGTGTTTACAAAACTTTAAAATAACTTGTTCCAAAATAAATAACTTAAAGAAGAAGATTCTCATTCAGTTTTGCCTCATATCCAAAACAACAAGCAAAATGAGTTCATCTCACAATAATGAATAAAATCTAATATGGGAATACAAAAACATAATCTCCTTGCTGATTAGCATCACTTGTTGGTTAGACAACTTAATAAGAATCGTGGTTGGTGTGTGAAGACCCATTGTCTCAGAAGGACATTGCAGCCACGTGGAACGATGGATGCGTTGCAGGCTTGCAGCGCTCCCACAGCGCTGCAAAGGCACGTGGCTTATAACGCGTTGCAGTGCACCTAGAGCACTATAGTAGCACGGAGGGTGTTGAAACCCTAGCGCAGTAGCTTCTTGCTTGGAGAGGACCCTACTCCTCATACTCCTATAAATGAAACCCCCAGGTAGCACTACAACTCACTAATTCCTTCAAAGCTTCTAAGGTTCTTCCCAAGTGCTAGAACTTTTCTACTCAGTTTTTGTGGAGACGCAATATGTTCACTTAGGTTTGGTAGATAGCCTTTTTAGGGGTGGCTTAAGGTAGTAGGCCCCAGCGTCACTACTTTGGTAGTGGTAGCGCTATGGTTGTCCATGACCGCCGTGGAGATGTCGATTCGCCGCAGCGATGCCAGATCACTACCGCAACACCCTTCATTAATATTTTTGTCAGTTTTTCATGGTGTGGTGTTTGTTGGCCATTCTAGGTGCCAACGCTACGCCACGTAGAGCTTCCAGTGTCAGTGCTCCCCAGTCTCAGGCCTTTTCAAATGAGTGGAGCTCCTAGTGGGTCGACAATGTGCGCATTAGCAGTCCGTCAATCGAGTCAGTTATGCTAACTATTTTATTGTTATTTAATAATTAATTATTCAAGTATCTAGGTTAAATAATTATTCATATGCTTAGTAAATCACATGTTAGGACTAAGTAGAGACCTATGTATGTGCTATGTGAGATAAATGTATGTTCATATGATTAGGACTGTTTGGTTAGGCTTAAGTAGTAACTCCTACAGTACGACGATTGGATAACAGGATTTTCGTAATCAGCCGGCATAGAATCTAAATGCATTGATAATTGATTTCAATAATTAGACTATAATTAGATCACCCACCTTAATCTAATAATATCATAATCAGTTATGCATGATAATCCTAGGATATTAGACCTACGATTCAATAGCTTCAGTATAAAATGGGTTTATCGTAACCACAATATTCTTAGCATTATATGGGTTCAACGTACCCACAATATTCTCAGTATTATATGGGCTTAGCGTACTCACAACATTCTTAATATAATATGGGTTCATCATACCCACAATGATTCAGTATTCTTTACGATTTCCAGTGCATCCAAACCACGAGGATTTATCCTGACAAAGAAAGGTTGAGCTCGCACTCCTTTGGTCAAGGATCGACAGGTATCTCTCCTCGTTCCCCTCCGTCAGAGGTAGGAAGTATTATGTAGCAGTTATATCAATTTAGTTATTTAGCAATAATATTCCCAGCAAAATTATAAGTGAACTGTTTTTGAATTTATCTTTCAATTATATATGTTATATATGTTAAATGCCAATATATTTTGTGTGTGTGGTACCAAGGTACCCATTACTGAGTTTACAACTCACCCCTTTGTCATATTGTTTTTTAGATACAGTTGGGGAGAATGATAACAGCCCCTTATCTAATATTAGCAAGCTCCAACATCAATGCTGAGCTCGGATTTGCAGTGGAGTCTACCTTATGTTACTTTGTTTTATTAGATTTACTCTAGATAGTTATGACAGGGTTTTACATTTTCAGACTTTAGCATCTGCATGATTAATTTCATTATTATTTTAAAAAGATATTATGTAATTCAAACAATTATTATTACCGTATATAATTCAATTATTAAATCTGAATCATGCATGATCAATAGATAAGGCCGTGATAGAGCTTCTGTAGGATCAGTATCCCTATGTGCGGTCACGTCAAAAGTTGAGGCATGAAGAAAGATGTGGGAAGATTTGTATCCAGATACCTTATGTGTCAGCAAGTCAAGGCTGAACACCAGCAACTAGTAGGAGAGTTGCAGATGATACCTATACCCAAGTGGAAGAGGGAACGGAATACCATGGACTTTGTGGTAGGGTTACCCTGAACCCTTAGCCACTATGACTTAATCTGGGTAATAGTCGACAGGATCACCAAGTCAGCATACTTCGTGTTAGATGGATTATGCAAGGATCTACATTCAAGAGATAGTCAGACTTCACGGGGTTCCCCTATTGATCATATTAGATAGAGGTGCACAATTTATTGCTAGATTTTGGAGGGCATTGTAGATTGCCATGGTTACAGACTTAGAGATAAGCACAGTGTTTCATCGTCAAACAGACGGTCAGTCAGAGAGAAATATTCAAATGCTAGAAGACATGCTTAGGGCATGCATTGTAGATTTTGGAGGGTCTTGGGAGAAGCATTTGCCCTTGGTGGAGTTTGCATACAACAACTATTAGGCAAGCATTGAGATGACACCATTCAATGCTCTTTATGGGAAACGTTGTAGGTTTCCCATTGGTTAGTTTGAAGTAGGCGAGGTAAATTTTATTGCCCAGATATCTTTCAAGACACCACAAATAAGATCATGTTGATTAGAGAGAGGTTACCGATAGCATAGTCTTGACAAAAGTCTTAGGCCGATCATCACCGACGTAGCTTGGAGTTTGAGGTTAGGAAAAAGTTTTTTTTGAAAGTATCCCCAATGAAGGGGGTCATCCATTTTTGCAAGTGAGGGAAGCTTAACCCTTAGTACATAGGCCCGTTTAAGATCACAAAGAGGGTTAGTGTGGTGGCTTATGAGTTGGCGCTACCAACCAGTTTAGCAGTAGTCCACTCAGTGTTCTACTAATTAATTATTCATATGCTTAGAAAATCACAAGTTAGGACTAATTATAGACCTACGTATGTGCTATGTGAGATAAATGTATATTATATGCTTAGAAGTATTTGGTTGGACTTAAGTAGCAACTCCTATAGTACGACCCTAGGGTAATAAGCTTTTCATAATCAGTAGGCACAGAATCTAAACACATTGGTAATTGATTTCAGTAATAGACTATAATTAGATCACTCACCTTAATCTAATAACATCATAATCAATTATGCATGACAACCCTAGGATAGTAAACTTACGTTTCAATAGCTTCAGTATAATATGGTTTTGAAGTACCCACAATATTCTCAGCATATTATGGGTTCAACGTACTCACTGTAACACCCTAGCTAGCTGCTTACGTGTACATCGCAAACAATGCTCACTAGGTTGTTATC
>QANU01019408.1:0-12475 GCA_003254905.1 Nissolia schottii
TTGCCAAGACCAACAATGTCTTGTTTTATATACACTATTGTTTCCTATACCACTTGTTTTGTATATTGTATGTGTGGTCCTTTTTCTTCTTTTTGATGATGTCAAAAAGGGGGAGAAAGATCTTGTTTGGTATTGCTTGGTTTGATTTAAACAGGGGGAGCAAATGTTGAGAAACCAAGAAAGGCCAATTAGTCCAAAACACAGGAGAGCACTAAGAAAAAGTACTTCAACTTTCAAAGATGGTTTTGTCATCATCAAAAAGGGGGAGCATGTGAAGAAGATTCTTTCTCTGACCTCTGATGGCTGGGTTTTGATGAAGACAAGAACATCAACAAAAAGCAAGAAAAAGGCAAAGACACAACCGATGAATTGCAACGATCAACCGATCATCATATTGAAGGTTCAAGTGTTTTTACCTTAGAGTTTAATGGTTAGCACTTGTTATTGATATCATGGTTAATGGCTCATAAGGTTTTCATTCTAACAAGTCTAACACTTTTGCTAAAACCCTATAATCATTTAGCAACACTTATCTAGGGTTTGCAACACTTGGAAAACACTTTGCTGTGTCAGTAATAGATTACTGGATTTCAGTAATTGATTACCAGTAGTTCCATAATCGATTACAAGGTTTCAGTAATCGATTACCAGCATAAAAAATGTGAAAATATAACATTTTCTGCATGAGTAATCGATTACCAACTTGCTGTAATCGATTACCAACTTGAGAATTTTGAAAATAAGTGGTTTTCACGTGTGTAATCGATTACACACTTAGGGTAATCGATTACCACTTCAAAGAATTTGAAAATTGACAGTTTCTATGTGTGTAATCGATTACCACACTTGGTTAATCGATTACATGTTCGAATGGGTGTGTTTTTTCATGAAACAATGCGTTGTTTTGCATCTGTATGCATTGGCAATGGTTCATGAACAGGCACCTCTGCCTATATAAGGTTGGAACTCATGCAGAACAAAAACAGAACTCCAGAACTCAATTCTCACTTTCATATTCACAAAGTTCTGATCAAATTTCAATGGTGTTTCAATCCAAAACTTAAAGAAAGCCCTTTGAGGCTTAACTATTGTATCATTTGTGCTTTCTATTCAGGAAAACTTCCAACCCTGAATTTAGGATTGGCAAACCCATTGTATTACTTCTTCAACAATTGTGAATCAATTGTGGCACCGTAGTGTTCGGTGTAGTTTTGTATTCACCGTAGTGTTCGGTGAGGGCATTGTGTAACCAGGGGAACGATTGTGTTCTCTTGTAGTTGTCGTTGTAAGTGCCTCGGGTGTGGGGTTGTACACAACACAAGTTTACATAGTGGAAAAATCCCTGAATCAGAACAGGGGACTGGATGTAACAACCCGACTTTTTCCCTTTAGTTAAAATGCTATCTAGGAAAGAATTAAAAATATAATAAGAAGGAAAAGGTGAGTTAAAAATAAAATAAAATTCAAATATTAATTTTATCTCTGTAATATTAGTTAAAAATAATCCTTTGACGATCTCGTGGCATCCAGTGACGTTTGGATCGAAATTAGGGCTTTATTATAATTTCCTCACAACTCACAGGAGTCTGTAAAATATATTAATGTGAAATTAAATGTAAGAATATGTCAACTAAGATTTAAATATTAACAAGGATAATTAATAGGTCACAACGGTGTGTCCGGAATATTTTAAGGACGTCCGGACATAAATAATTAATGAGCGAATATGACCTAAAATACACTAAGGGTAAAATTGGAAAATAATTATGGCCAAGGGATTAGAAACCCACGGCCAGCCCTTATGCAGCCCCCAAACCCGAAAACACACACATACAAACACTCCAAAGTTTTCATTTCTTCTTCCTAAGTTTCCATCACCAAAGCTCCATAACCATCCAAGCTTAACTATCATCCTTTGTTTTTCATCATCATTAATCACTCCTAAAGCCATCAAGAAGACAAGCTAGCATCACGGTTAAGAGTTTCTCTTCAAGTGGAAGCAAGAACATCAAGGTCCATAACCCTAATCTTCCATAACCTAGGTTTTCTCTTTTCTTGACAAAGAAAAGTTCAAGCATCATCATAATTCATTCCTAACCATACAAAGAAGACAAGCAAGAGTAGTTGGTGAGTTTTTCATCACTTGGTACAAAGCCAAGCTTCCATAACCTAGATTTCCCTAATTATGTCAAGGTTTTCATTTTAGGTCAAGGAATCATCAAGCAAGCAAGCAAGGCTTGATTTCATCTTTTCTCTAGCATTAACAAGCTCTTGAGGAAGTGGGTAACTCTAGTTCCTCACCTCTTTAATGGTGAATGGTTGTTATGTGATGCTATGTGTATGTTTATGATTATGCTTGAATATATGCTTATGTATGTTAGCAATTTGGCTAGGCTTAGGAAGACAATTCTGAAGGGTCTTGTGACCTGGATTAGATAGGATTATTGTGTTGGAATTATGTGTGAAACTCAAGCAGGTGCCATGGGAAGCCAAGGGAAGAAAATGGAAGAGAAGAGGAATTCGGTTTTCAGCTTTCGCACAGGGGCCGCTGAGCGGAGTCTCAGGCGCCGCTGAGCGGGCTGAAGCCCACGTGGAAAGTTAAAAAGATATTTTTGGTGTAAGGCGGTGGAAGAAAATTCGGGAAAGTTGCAGCCGCTGAGCGATGAGGTTAGTACCGCTGAGCGATACAACCTTTATCGCTGGGCGCAAAGGCTCAAACCGCTGAGCGAACATCAGTTTTCGCTGAGCGGCTTGAGACTAGAGAAAGCTTATGGCACCCTCTTGAGGCTCATAGACTAGTATTTAATGCTATATCTATGATCTTTAGTTGAATTGTATGAACGTAGATGCTGTACATGAAAGAAATGTATTGAACATGCATATTACATGTAATCCGTGATGATAATTGTAGCCTTTCATGCATTCATGATACACCTAGTTAAAGACATTAGAATTAACTCTGAGATAAGTAAAGATGTTGAAATGAACCACAGGGAACCAGTATGCCATGCTGCAGGTACCAAAATGCTGAAATGCTAAAAAGGGCCAATGCCCAATGCTGCTGAAAAAGGGCAAATGCCCAATGCTGAAATTGGCTATGTGTCACATGCTGAACAGGTCGTTATCACGTGAGCTGATTATGATCCCACTTCAGGAGGTTGAGGCATCCTGAATGTGGAAGTCCGCCACAGGTGGTGTCGATATGGCATACCTGGAGGTGTGCGGTTACCACGCCTATGCATTGTCGAAAGGGGGCAAGCTTAGGTGAGGGTACAATATCCGCCCACTGTCGAGGGGTCCCGAGGGGGCACACGGCAGGTGGAAGCCCGCCGCAGGAAGGTCCAGACAGTGTCGGCCTACACTGAGGGTGCGAGGTTATTCCGTCATATTAGTGTCAACAGAGGACATTACTATGGTGGGAATAACACATATCCTGTTATGCTGTTATATTCTATTATGCTGTTATATTGTGTTATGCTGTTATATTCTGGTATGCACATGCACACTCTGTTAATCATGTTTATGCTGATGACTTTGCTAGATGCATTCTGCTGATTCTGTTATGTTTACTTTAGATGACCATGTGATGCATACTCTGATGATTCTGTTATGCTAGATGTACTCTGAATATAGTCTATTACACTGTTTGATTACTCTGAATGTATGGTCTGCTGTTGTGCCGTACCGTCAAGAGCACGCTCGAGACGGTTTTCACGAAATGTTAATCAGCACGAGAATGTAGTAAACAAGAGTAGTTCCCATATCACACAATAAAGCAGATAAAGCCGTTCAGATAGGCCAGATAATAATTAGTAGGATATTTAGTATGTATGTTCACTTAGAGATCTCTGAGTGGCCTGAAGTCCGACATAATCTGGTACGAGACTCAGGAACTAAAGTTATTTCCACTGAGAACCTACCGTTCTCATTCCCACTGTTTTATGACTTCAGGTACAGAAGATGAGTCTTATTTTGAGGATGCAGATGAGCCGCCAGATGAGCCATGAGCGGCTATGATTGGATGAGCTTAGAGGGAAAGATAGCTGTTTAGATTTTTGCCAAGGACACACTGAGTAGCATTCCAGTAGTCCTTGTATTTTGATGTGATGTAGTTTGACTTATGTATTCAGTACTTCAGCTTATGTATATGAGATGTATATTTTACTTACTGTATATACAATGATGTGACTTTGTCTGATGAACCACCTGGATATGTATTGAATGTTTTACTATCTTACAGTTACACGTTTTGTTATATTGTTCTTTCTTACGCATGGCTCTATTTTAATAATTATGCAATGTAAATGTTAAATTTAAAATCGGTCCTTATTTTCCTAAACTACTATTTTCGAAAGATAACTAGTATTCCGACCAAGTAGATAACAACCTAGTGAGCTTTGTTTACTACGTACGGGTAAACAGTTAGCTAGGGTGTTTCAATGGACGTAGCCTTCGGTGGTTGAAGGTGAACCAAGATAAATTTTCTGGTGTGATCTTTCTTATTCCTACACTTTTACATTCAGCAATTTACAATTTTCGCTGCTTTAACATTAACATTTGTTCGGTTATTGCTGGGTCTTGTTCATAATTTGGGGATTAGGGTTTCACATCTTTCAAAGAACCAGAATCTGAGAAAAACAAGAGAAACCTAATTCACCCCCTCTTAGGTTGCTATCTAGAGTTACACGGACGACCATGTCACTTAGAAGAGACGATGCATGATGCTACGTAATTTGAAGGTGTTAACAGGCACTAGGGTGGGGGATGAATGGAAAGAAACGACGATTAGTTCGGCAGAAATGACGAAAACCCTAGTTTACACGGTTCAGCGAAACCATACTGACGAGACCAAAATGGCGCCAGAGGCCAACCTCTAGGAAAGAAGGGCTAGGATGGATCTAGGAAATGGCAAGGACAACCCTCAGAGGTGACATGAAAAATTTCAAGAGTCATTCGAATGACCCACCTATTGGTCATTCGAATGCCTCATGATCTGGATGGTCATTCGAATGACTTCAGAGCTAGTCATTCAAATGACTACAACAGAAATGAAAAAATTGCCTTATTCCTTTCCATTCCCATATCCATTACAATTTTATACTTCCTTCCTCCACTCCCTTCCATAGAATTAAGAAGGGTTTATTAACAACCCCCGTGAAAAACCTTAGGATGACCATTTTCACATTGGCCGCAAGGATTCTTAGGGTTTAAGCTGGAGACCCGTTCATTTAGCTTGTTTCTTTCTTGTTCTGCAATTCAAACAGTGGCCTACCGAGTATAGGTACATTGGTGTCCCAAACGGCCAAACGCTTGGCCTAAACCGTTAGGGCATCCATCAAACTATTAAAACATGATGAAACAATACAGTGGAATGGCAGAACACTGTTAAGTACGTAAGATAAACATAGATATAACAACCAATCCAATGAAAAAACTAAACCGAGTTCCATTAATAATTCGTTTGGTTACAAAATGGATAATTAGGGTTAGCTAAGCCTTAACCCTTACGGTTACAAAATTCTTCTTCAAACTAGGGTTAGTAATGACCCAAAAACCCAAAACTAGCTAAACCCTAAACCCTGATACTCTATTCCTCATTCCCCCAGCCCTGGGTCGGGTTTTCATCCATTGCCGTAGAAGTAGGGCCAGCCGGGGAGGGACCCCTGAAACTAGGAGGGAAGATCTCTGAGAGATCCGCCGATCGCAGGAGGCCAAGATGAGCGCAGACGGCACCCATGTCCCTGTCCATCCGAAGTATGAGCCGCACCAAGCACTCTAGATGTGATAGGTCGACGCTCACGGAGTCGAAGCGACTCTAAGCAGATCCATCTTCACCTGGGCCAGGCTGGCCGTCGACTCATGCTCAGTAGCAGCAACAGCGGAAGTGGACAGGCCCGCAGAGGAAGAAGGAGCCACTCTTTTCCTGGAACACTCTCCCGGAAGAACATCGTACATAAGTTGGTTGTCGTCCGTCATGAAAATGTGCATCTTCGCAAGGCAACCGGAATCGATCTTCTAGTTAACCTTAGAAGTTCACTTCACCTCGCCCACACCACACACATTAACCAAAGAAAATTAGGTAAAAAGGACGAAAATGCAAAGAACGAATAAGTGAAACACATACCTATCAGCGAAACCCTAAAATGGCTCAGAATCGCAGTGATCTGCACCTCGTAGGGCAATGCACTCCCCCAAATGCGAGTCTGGCTCATGTGCTGGAGCACGTACAGTGCCCAATTCAGCTCATGCCCTTCTGCCAAAGCCCACAGGACCAAGCAGTCATCCTTGGTCATTACGGAATGATTTCTATTCCAAGGGACCATGGTGCGGGTTAGCAGATAGTGGTAGATCCTCTGATCTACCGGCAGGCCACTGACCTGGGCCTGTTCTTATGATTTTTGGCCCCAATATGGCCAATGGTTTCCATGGCTAAGTCCTCACTGAAAGGCATGCCTGTCAAGTCGAATGCCCAGTCTGACAGGCCAGACAACAGGCTATTCCCCATTGCCGGGAGCTTCAGCACAGACCAAATTGTTCTAAGGTTAGCTCCATCAGAACTCTGCACACTTTAGAGACTAGAACATTGTCATTTACCTGTAAATTGCTATAAAATACCCTAACTAGGTGCAGGTAAACAGGCAAATCAATGCTAGAAAACCCTAAAATACTTGCCGAATCCAAAAAGGAGAGAATATCACCTAGAGCATATAACACCCCTGCTAACTGCCCACTTCCATGGTAGTAAGCAATGCTCACAGGGTTGCTATCTGTTGTGTCGGGTTATCTTTAGCCCTTACTTTTACCTTTACAAATATCTCTTACGCGAAAATATGGACCTATTTGAAAATTTCTCGTGTGCTTTATCAAATTATAAACTAGGAGCCGTACGTGATTATCAGAACATATAACAATCGCTAATGATAACTGATATAGGATTAGAAGAGTATAAGTAGGTAATTACAATCAAGGTGTAACACCCTAGCTAACTGCCTATGCTTAAGTCGTACGTAAAGCTCACTAGGTTGTTAACTACTCGGTGGGAATACTTATAGTTCGTTGCTATCTTTCGAAAATATTCTTTTAGGAAAATAGGGACTGATTTTTAACTTTTTCTTTGCATATATTGTTTCATAAGATAGGAGCCATGAGCCAGAAAGTACAGTTACTACAAGCGATAGAGCCCTTAGGCTTAACAGATGACAGTCTAGTATTAGCATTCATAAAGTACACATCAGAAAGAACAGTTACTACAAGCGGTAGAGCCCTTAGGCTTAACAGATAACAGTCTAGTATTAGCATTCATAAAGTACACATCCAATTGGTCGATTACAGAAAGTCATATAGTTATTACAATAAATAATGTACAAACATCATGTTCATTTACATACAATACATATGCTATCAAAATACAAGGGCTAACTGTAGCACTTCTCAGTCTGCCCTTGGCAAAACATTTGGTTCAACTGGGCTCCTAGGTCCATGTCCTGTCACGGCCGCTTCACTGCTCCTCTGGCGGTTAGTTGGCGTCCTCGTAGTACGAGTCATCATAGATTCCTAGAGTCATGAGGCAGTGGGAGTGAGAATGGTAGGTTCTCAGTGGAAATAACTTTACCATTGGGATCTTGCGTTTCATTTGGTCATACTCCAGGCCGTTCAGGGATTTCTAAGTGTGCATACATACTAACATCCCTACTAGTTATTATCTTTGCCTATGGTCCTGAACGGCTTTATCTACGTTACTAGGTGATAGGGGATCTAATCTTTCTTATCTAAGTTCTCGTGCTTGTTACTTTTCTTCGCATATATACATAGCCGCCTCGAGCGTTCTCTTGACGGTACTGACCTGATATCTGCTTATCTTCTTACTTATTCATACTTTCATACATACATACTTACATACATACATTACGTACATATATTCATGCATATATCACATACTATCATTCTTTCTTTCTTTCTTTCTTAATTCTTGGAGTCCTTCCACCCATGTAGTCGTGGCCTACGACCACAACCTTCTTGCGTTCATTATCGTTGATGACCCGACAGCGCTCTAACCGGTGTGGTAGCTAACCACGTAAAGCTCATAGAAAGAATGCATTGAGCAATGATATGAACAACCATCCAACTACTGGGGTAGTGAGCGGTCGGCCCTAGCGACTCGACCAGGCGTGGTACTCATTACCCCCCACACTAGCATGCCCTTGCGACACTACTAGGCGTGGTAACCTTCACACCACTAGGCAGGCCCTTGCGACTCTACCTGCGGGGGCTTCCACCTTTAGCATGTCCTTGCGACGCTACTGAAGTGGGCTGGTTTCGTACCCCCACCTTTGTATGCCCTTTCGACGCTGCTAGGCGTGGTAACCGCACACCTTCAGGCATGCCCTTGTGACACCACCTGTGGCGGGCTTCCACTTTCAGTATGCCCTTGCGCCACTACTGAAGTGGGATCGTTACTTTTGGACCTTTGTGACGTCACGTCCATTACCTCTTGGCATTTCATACTTTCGTTCCTTTCTTTATACTTTTCATGACATGACTTTTTCCCTATGGTTCAATTATAATCTTTACTCATTTCTTGATTAACTTCTAGTCCTCTAAAATTGCCCTAGCATGATGCATGGAATTCTAACATATTACATCACATAGTTCATATACTTCAATCATACACATCATTTAAATCATGACTTGTTGGACTATGTGCCCCAAGACAGCTTCTATGAGATGTTTAGGTCTCAGACTGCTCAGTGGTTCCCTGAAACCACCACAACACCTTTTCCAAAATCCTGCTCCCAAATGACCTTCAGGCCGCTCAGCGGGTCGTACGGACACTCAGCGCCCTGAAGCTCACTTTTCAAAAACATTTGCATTCTGCTCGCTTAGCGGAGTCCAGATCTGCTCAGCGGTTCATAAGTCAGCTCAGCGGCTCATGATGCCGCTCAACGATACCTGGGCGAAACTGAACCAGACTTCTTTGTTTTCTTGCCTTTCTTTTCCTCTTTTCTCATGGACACTTCTCGAGGTTCTTGCACATATTCCAACAATCATAACACTATCTAGTCTAGGTCACAGGACCCTTCAGAATCATCATCAAATCCTAGCAAGAGTTCTAATATACATAAGCATACACACAAACATAAAGACATACACACGCATAAACAATTAACAACCACCAAGGAGGTGAGTAAGCTAGACTTAACCACTTCTTGGGGGCTGATTTGGTGATGAGGCAGAGGTGGGAGAGTAGTCCTCCAAGCCTCGAGCGTCGTCCAAGCTTCAGTTGGTTCCTGGACAGCATAACCGCGACGCACACGGGCAGAGTTTCCACTAGCTCCAGAGAGAATTCTCTCTTAAAATTTTCTGAATATCGGGGGCTATTTATAGCCAAAATTCTGCCCCTTAAAATTACCTTTTTACCCCTTAGAATAATTACCATTTCGACCTTTTTTATTTTCTTAAATAATTACTTAATTCCAAAGATAATGCAAATGTCACATCAATGAATAGTGATTGAATTTTTTATTAATTTCCCTTGGAATCAGATTCAATCACGTGGTGGTTGCCAATTTTGACTTCCTCCCAGTCCCGCTTCGCTTGTGTTTGATCGCTCGCAGTGCTGGTGCGTCGCACACGGTTGTCCGAAAAATATTCCGCTTATACTGTCGCGATCCTCTAATTTCCCCTAACATGGGACTATGATTGCTTTAAGGCATTTGTGAATTTTTATCCGGAGGAGTATTTTTCACAGATACCTTTGGCACTTTATTGAGCCTTGGTGACTGCAGACCATCATTCTGCTCGCGGTTTCGTTATTTCCCAACCTTCCTAATGGGGTCGTGGGGCTATTCTAAGGTGTCTGAAACTTTTCCCTGGTACCGGTTGGGTTTCCGAAGATTTGGGCCTCTCTGCTCAGCTCTACTGGCTAAACGTTGCCAAACGAGGTTGTTCTAGTGTCTGCGGAATCGTCTGAAACTAAGTAGAACTCCGTTTAACAGTCCATTTAATCTCATCATCCAATTCTAAGGGTCAGTAGGAATCATTTGAGTGTCATCTGAATTTTTCAAAACCAAATAGAGTAATTCCTATAGACTTCCACACATTTACCAATACCAAGAGTTCTACGAACAGTTATTCGGGGAAATTCTTACTAAGAAAAGAGTGGGATGTTACATTCTACCCCCTAGAAAAATTTCGTCCTCGAAATTTAAGAGTAAAGATAACTCGTACCTTTCGAACAGCTCTGGGTAGGCTTTCTTCATGCCAGCTTCCAGCTCCCATGTCTGCTCTTCTAACTCCCCGTTATCCCACACTACTCGTGCCATAGGAATTTCCTTGTTTCGAGTCTTGTGATCCAGGATTCGCATGTTGGCGACGTCCTGATCCGGGGAGTCACTGTTGACGTCGTCCGGGTCTTGGAGGTCTTCCTCCTCAGGATCCTCTGAAACACCCTAGCTAACTGCATACGCTTAAGTCATACGCAAAGCTCACTAGGTTGTTTACTACTTGGTGGGAATACTTATAGTCCATTATTACCTTTCGAAAATAGTGGTTTACGAAAATAGGGACCGATTTTAAACTTTTTATTTGCATAGATTATTCATAAGATAGGAGCCACGCGTCTGAAAGAACAATTATAACAAGCGGTAGAGCCCTTGGGCGTAGCGGATAACAGTCTGATAATAGCAAAGCATGATATACACATCTATTTGGTCCATCACAAACAGTCATAATTATTGCAATAAGTAATATACAAGCAACATGTTCAATATATACAATACATATCCTCAAAATATCAGGGTTAACTGTAGAGCTCCTCAGTCTGCCCCTAACAAAAGACTAGCTCTAGCCGGCTCTGGTGTCCGTGTCCGGTCCTGATCTTCTCACAGCTCCTCGGCCGGTTCAGCCGCATCCTCGTAGTACGAGTCGTCGTATGTCCCTGAAGTCATAAGGTAATGGGGTGAGAACGGTAGGTTCTCAGTGGAAATAACTTTAGCTCTTGGATCTTGCATTATGTGACTTCAGGCCGCTCAGGGATTTCTAAGTGAACATGCATACTAACATCCCTACTGATTATTATCTGTCCTAAAGTCCTGAACGACTTTATCTACGTTACTAAGTGATAGGGGAACTAATCTTTCTTAGCTAAGTTCTCGTGCTTGTTACTTTCCTTCACATATATATACATAGCCGTCTCAAGCGTTCTCTTGACGGTAATTATGTGATACTTATTTACCTGCTTACTTACTCATATTTTCATACATACACTCTTACATACATAACATACATACATTCATGCACACATCACATACTTTCTGACTTTCATAATTTCTTTCATATTTTTCTCTTTATTTTATACTTTCTTTCATAGTCTCATACTTTCATACTTTCATACTGGCCTCGACTACAACCTCCTTGCGTTCCTTATCGTTGACGACCCGGCAGCGCTCTTACCGGTGTGGTATGAAACACCCTAGCTAACTGTTTACCCGTACGTAGTAAACAAAGCTCACTAGGTTGTTGTCTACCTGGTCGGAATACCTTAGTCCATAGTTATCTTTTGAAAGTAATCATTGCTCATAAAATAAGGACCCGTTTTAAACTTGTACTTGTATCACATTAATAATAAAATAGAGCCATGCGTGTGGAATAAACAAATATAATAACAAAGCGGATAGCATAATGAGAAATAGAACATATAATATACACTCAGTGGGTCCACCATACAAAGTCATATCACTGTATACATAATATGTACATAGATCAAAACATCAAATACATAATCCAGCATATACAGCATCAAAACACAAGGACTACTGGAATGCTATTCAGTAAGCCCTTGGCAAAGCATAACTATCTATCTATCTTCTAGCCGCTCATGGCTCATCTGGCGGCTCTTCAGCATCCTCAAAATATGATTCATCCTCTTCTGTACCTGAAGTCATAAAACAGTGGGGAATGAGAACGGTAGGTTCTCAGTGGAAATAACCTTAGTTCCTGAGTCGTACATCAGATTATGTCGGACTTCAGGCCGCTCAGAGATCTCTAGTGAACATACATACTAATCAGCCTACTTTTTATTATCTCGCCTATCTGAACGGCTTTATCGGCATTAACATGTGACATGGGAACTATTCTTGATTACTACATTCTCGTGCTGATTAACAGTTCGTGAATATACTTAACCGTCTCGAGCGTGCTCTTGACGGTACGGCATAACGGCAGAAATACATTTCCAGAATAATCAGAATACACTCAGCATTAAATTCAGCATAACAGAATCATCGGAGTAAGCATCACATAGTTATCCAAAGTAAGCCCACAGAATCAGCAGAATATACGCAGCAGAGTCATCAGCATAAACAGCATATCATTCAGTACAGACATAGTAAAATTCAGCAGAGTATATATATCATAGAATCATCATGACAGAATGAACAGCATAATATGTTCAGCAGAATGTAACAGAGTAACAGCA
>QANU01019415.1:0-13068 GCA_003254905.1 Nissolia schottii
TTTTTTTAATGTTTACTCGATCAATAATTCTTATGACTTTTGTCAGGTGTCAATGGAGAAATTTGAGTAAAACATTAGTTTTATAGTTAGCAATATCAATTAATTTTGTTTTTTAAAGTTATAAAATCATTAAAATTGTTATTATAGTTGACAAATGTCAATTAAATTTATTCTTATAAATACTTATCTTAGAGACTAATTTAATTGACGTTTTTGAACTATATAGACAATTTTAATTATTTTAAAACTATGTAAACAAAATTGATTGATCGTGTCAACTAAAAGATCAATTTGTTGTTTTATTGGCAGAAATTTTTTGCACAAGATTTCATAACAAAACAAAGGATGGTAATTCTCTTTCTCCAATAACAAAATAGCATCTTTTCCCAAAAAAAAATTCTTTAATAAAAAGGTTGTATTCAATTAAAACTGAAATTCAGCATTCACAAGGGGCATTGGAAATTCAAGAGGTTGTCCAATACACACATAAAAAAAAAAATACTTTGTTAAAGTATTAGTCACGGCTTTACAAGTTTTAAGAATAAAAGAAGGTGCCGTATCTGGTGTGCACCCAAATTACATGCATATTCAATGTGCACCCATTTTTCATAGTTTGAGTTGCATTATAGACCGTTGGATTTGGTGCAAACATGATCTGATGGGTATGAAGGAAGGAGGTTGCTTAGTGTGGTTAGTGGTGCAAGTGCACCTGTAATGTCTGTGTCGGTTGGAGGTGTTTCAAATTTTTAAAACAAACAAAATGTATTTGATAGGTGAATTTACAGATATGGGTGGTTGGTAGGTGAACGTAGAAGTCATATTTTTGGATTTGAAAAAAATGTATATATGAATAATTAATTAATCCACGTGGTGGGAGTAAATAAAATTTAGCTTTAGTAAAAAAATTTTATTTTCCAAATTATCTTTCATTGTCACATGATATTTTGTTTATTGTTACTTATAATTCTTATTTTATATGAAGAGATATAAATTGGTGGGGTCACCATCTTTGCGTTACGATGTGAATTAAACATTCATTCGGCTTAAACTATAAAGTTGTATAGGTCATGTTAATTTTAATTGAAGACTTTAGTAAATGTTTTTTATCTCCAAATTATCGTTGATTGTCACATGTAACATTTTGTTATTGTTACCTAAATTTTTTATTTTATATAAAGAGATATAAATTGGTGGGTTACTGACGTTGTATAAATATGTTTCGTAAATGAACTTAACATTTTTAACATAGAAAGGTTAAAAATAGAATGGTAATTTGTTTGTTTTACCCCATTTAAAATAACGTTGTTTTCATTGTGCCAAAACGTAGTTATTTTGATGTAACTGTACATATTTAATAACATTCTATGTTTTTTATTACGACCAAACCAACATATTTAATATTTCTCGTTCTCTATTGTGAAAAATATGTTATGAATAATTAATTTTTTCTATCAAAGTGACTCTAGAAAAAAATTATTTTTGTCACATCAAATTCATGATGTTAAAAATACTTTAATATAAATTATTTTTGAAGTATAAGTTGTAAAAACTGTATAAAATTTCTCTTTCTTTTCCTATTGATTTTTTAAGTAACTAAATGCACTTTTTTAACATGTACATATTTGTTTGAGCAATTTTAAAAATATGAAACAGTAAAGGCAGTTAACGAGGCAATTATTCCGAATCCAAAGTAAACATTATTTAGGTAATCGCAATAACTCACAATATCTTCGAGCAAAAGAAAATGGTATTAATCAGATAATGGTATTAGACATTATTTAGCTAATCCCACAGCTTTAATTAGCTTTACTCCCATTCTGTCTTTTTATTATATTAATCAGAGAAGATAAGTGCACACAAAAACTAATCTGACATAATTAAAAAGGTGGTAATATTATGTGGCACGTTGTATTGAACTCATGGTTAACCAGGTTAAAGCAATTTTTTTTTTTGAGATCTTCGTGCAAACAACAAATATATTGCTTTCGTGCTTTCTCAAGTATTCGGCAACTTTCAACTTGGAATTATCATCATTGTAAAGTAAAGGTATGAGTAGCAAAATTATTTAGAGAAATCAAGCATACATATTGTTCTAACTTAAGTAGGATTAGATCCTAAAGAGATTTTACTAGCCTTAATATAATAACGATATACAATATAAAAGTATAGTCAGTTCAGCTACGCCCCCTGTAGCAAACGAAGGAAGGTTACGCTAAAATAAACTAAAGGAGAAAGGTCTAGGCATCCTTGTAGTTGATGCAAATTGTAAAAGACTTATGCATGAAAAATGACAAAGTTCCTTCCTAAACCGGTTTACTGGTGGTCAAAACTGAATTGTCTATATTTTATTGTATCGTTATTATACTGGGCTAATTTGTGTCCATTTTGGTATTAGAGCCTACCCACTAAAGATAAGGCAATGTGGAACCCTGATTTCTTCCCTTTTATGTCTTTTACTTATGTACGCCCCTATTAATCCAACTTTAGTTGATTCATATTACAATATAAAAAGATATTTTAATTTAAGAATTTAGAGACTAAATTATAAAAGAAAGAACAAAATAACCAGATATTATCAATTAAGAAGGAATCGTCTTAACAGGATGAAAATATTAGATGAGTAGAATCAATAATATATTCCATGGAAAATAGTAATCTGCCAAGTGATTCATTTATACCCATAAATAATGATTTATGTATAATGACACCTTTCATATTAGGAGAAGAAGGAGATAGTACCTATAATCAATTAAATTAGACAAATATGTACTTAGTAAAGCAATTAGGAGGAATCATAGATGAAAATATAAGAGCTCGATTAGAAGGAAATTATGAGGAAACTATAAAATAACTCCCATTAGAGGTCCAAGAAAGCCTGGCACTAATATACAAAAAAGATAAAATTGATAGGATTATAGAATTAGCAAAACCTGTAGAACAAAAATTATATGAGCTAAAGAAAGAATTAAGATAACTAAATATAGAATTAATTCATATAAAATATAACACTCAATTAATTATGCAAGCTATAGGAGTAAGTGAATTAGAACCAATAAGCCCAATAGTTGAAATAAATATGATGAGAATCTTAGAGGAAGAATATGGCGATGGATGCATAACTAAAGAACAAATAAGAAACCAAAAGATGGGCGAAAATATAAAATGGACAAGGATGATAACAGAACAAATATATAAAGGACAAGAAATAATAAATAATAATTTATGGATGAAAATGGAAGAAATTAAGAAACTAGATGACAGAAGGCAAGAGGAAAAGCTAGGAATAATACAACATATAGAAATTAAGGATAAAGAATCTATTCAATCATTAACCCCAAATCAAAACAATATTTTGGAAATAGTATGCCAAATAGGATCTGATTCAGAGTTATTAAGCCTATTAGGAGCACCACAAAATACGGAAATAAGAGGAAGAATAAATATGATGGAAACAGAAAATATAAAAGAAATAGAAAAAATTATGGGACAAGAAGAAGATGAGTTAGATAATATTAAGCAAGAACTAGGATATATAACAAAAGATTGGAATGAAAAATGTAAAATAAGTTAAATAAATATGGAAAGCAAAGCTGAAAGTAAAGTAACAACATATAAAAATGCAGATGGAGAAGGAACATCAAAAGTAGAAGTAGCAAGTAACCTAGATAAAGAAACAGAAGCAAGCAAAGACGAATTAAGACATAAAAATCCACTACGAAATGAAGAATAGAAATATAACTCAACATATATATCATCTAAAACAAATAGATATACCCTAACCCCATTAGAACAAATAGAAGGAAATCAAATACCAAATACAGGTATATCGTTAGATTTGGATTGTAATGCAAGTAATGAAAAGAGAATAGAGGAATGAAGCAAAGCCCGATTAATAGCCTTAATGGGAAGAGAAATAGACACNTTAGACCCAATCGATATTAATTAATATACTTGTGAATATAAAAAATATTATTATGAAGCAAAACTAGTAGCTTATGAAGAAAAGCAAAGGTAACACTCCTAGCTAACTGCATACGCTTAAGTCATATGCAATGCTCACTAGGTTGTTCAGTCATTGGTGGGAATACTTATAGCCCTTTATTAATTTCGGAAATACTTGATTAGGGAAAATATGGACCATTTTTAAATTTCTTTTTCCATAGTTTATTTAATAAGATATGAGCCGCGCTTGAACAAGATGTGTATAATACGAACGATAGAGCCTTGGGCTTACGTTTATGGTACAAGCATAGTATAAGCAGTTAGAGAAAACAAACACATGGTCCATCATATATTTACAACCATTCACATAAGTATTACAATAAGTTACATGTACACGACATATTCATCAAAATACATTGTTCATCCACAAAATAAAGGATATCTAACACACAGCTCTATGAGCATGTCCCCTTCCAGCTGCCAACTCCTTGTGACCGTCCTCTATTGCTCCTCCGGTTGCTCAGCATAGTCCTCGTCTTCCCCTAGAGTCATAAACGAGTGGGGGTGAGAACACTGTGTCCTCAGTGGGTTACCTTAGCGTAGGGATTATCTCATTACCTCGGTTATAATCCAGGCCACTCAGGAGATCTCTATGTGTTCATGCATACTAGTTTCCTACTGATTATTATCGTTCCTCCTAATCCTGAGTAGCTTTACCTATGTTACTAGATGACGGGGAATCTCTAGTCTTTGCTTATCTAGGCCTCGCGCTTGTTAACTTTATATGCTTGCTTTACAACGTTTACATAGGTCGTCTCGAGCGTTCTCTTGACGGTACTTATAGACTTACATACATATAGGCACACATCACATAGCTTATGCATTAAGGGGGTCTCCGGTTCTCTTACGCTTCCGGTCAAACTAGGGGACCGAGGTTGCATCCTTCTTGTTACCTCTTATCCTTCCACCTTTGTAACTGTGGCCTTCCGGTTACAACCTGCTTCTAACTCCCATATTGATGAGGACCGGGCAACGCTCTAAAACTGAGTGGTTGCGAACCACCAATGGAAAGCTAGGGTCCATTCATCGACCATCAATAGAGATAACCATCCACCTAGTGGGATGGCGAGGGGCTGGCCCTTGTGACGCAACCAGGCGTGGACACATACATCATCGTTATCATCATTGCTTAGGTGCGACTTCACCCTCATAAACATTCATCTTTTCTTTCTTTCTTTCTTTCTCTCTTTCTTTTCATTAACATCATTGACCAATCCATCTTACTGGACTAGTGAGGGGCTTGTCCGTAGACGTGCCAAGAGAGGGGAATTACCCTAATCATATAGCTATGTACTTTCTATAAGGTACACCGAACCATCTAGGGTCGGAACCTTCCTAAGGTATCTCTTTTTCCCTATGTTCAATTATGCACTTTCCTTGTTTTATGTGATTATCGATCTGGTTATCTAAGGTTGTCCTAAAACTCTAATGACAACCCATTTCCTCATTATGCATCATAATAAAATAGAGCACATAGAATATAACAACAATCATGGCCTGAAACTACGGTGTATCGGTGCTTTTCTAAAAATGTCCGGTTTCTGTCAGAATTTAGTTATCACAAACCGGAATGAGTCCAAGACCTCACCCCAAGGCTTTGGATTAGTCCTAAGATCATTTTTCATACTTATAAACTCAGATTTTGAAGGCAAAATCACGAAATTACTATTTTTTCCTTTTTCCCAAAAGTGCTGTTTTTGACCTGTAAAACCTGATTTTTTTTGGAATTTTAGTTCTCAAAAACCCGAAGTTCTCAAGGCTTGAACTTAAGGTTTTTGATAGTTCTGCACCAATTTTTCATGAAAATCTACCCAGTTTTTCAGTCCATTTTCCTAAAATTCCCGTTTTGCCCTTGTGCGCCCAAAAACGTCGTTTTCCAAGAAATTCGTCTGGGTCTCCAAAAATCACCAAACTTAACATCTCCACTCAATTTTTCGTGTAGATTTAAAAAATTATATTAGTTTTTCATGATAAAAATCCTAGCGTGTAGTTCCTATCCAAAACGTGTTAGATTCCTAATCCAAGCTTAGGTATACCTAAATCCTGACAGAGTCACAGATATCACTAGCAGTTTCCAAACAAAAATCAACAACGTATATACAGTCATAATCACCTAGGAAACATCCTAACAAGCCTCATAGACCGTGGGTGGTCGGATTACTCCCAATCATCCTTACATCGTTAACCTAGCATATATGGCATAATACACAACAGTTCACAGAATCACACATAATCACATAGAAGTCACAAAGGAGGTGAGCAAGCTAAGTTTAACCACTTACTTAGAGCCTTGGGGGATGATTAGGAGGGTGAGGCAAGGTTTCCCTGGGTGTGTAGTGTAACACCCTAGCTAACTGCCTACGCTCGAGTCCTACACAATGCTCACTAGGTTGTTAACCACTTGGTGGGAATACTATATTCCTTCACTACTTTTCGAAAATATTAGGTTAAGGAAAATATGGACCGTTTTAAAAAAATTTCGCTTGTTTCTTATTCATAAAGTATGAGCCACGTGAGAGTCAAGACATATGATACAAACGATAGAGCCTGGGTTTATGAAGGTTGACCATTCCTAGTATAAGCATTTATATAAACAAGTACATGGTCCATTATAGATAATTTACAACAACCATAGAGTATAGTAATAATTTACTTAGGTATAGTAATAATTTGCATACACGTGTCATACATATCAAAAATACATAGCAAAAGTCCACCAAGCGTGCAACTGTACTAGCTTGTCTCCGGGGTCTTGGGTTTTAGTCCTCAGCTCTCGGTAGCCTGTATTCTGTCCTTCACTGCTTTTCGTGCGGCTCCTCGTATGGCTCCTTGTAGGCCTCGTCTGCTCCTGGAAGCATAAGCGAGTGGGGGTGAGAACGTTTATCCTTAGTGGTTCACCTTAGCGTAGGGGTACTTCTTTAACTCACTTATGAACCCAGCCGCTCAGGAGATCTCTAGGTGCTCATGTATACTAACTACCTACAGATTATTATCTGTGGCCTAGGTCCTAAGCAGCTTTATCTATCTTACTAGGTGACGGGGGATCTAATCTTTCTTATATAGGTTCTCGTGCTTGTTATCTTTACTTTCTGGCTTCGTAGCGCGTATACATATTCCGTCTTGAGCGTTCTCTTGACGGTACTCATAACATATACATACGTCAAATACTTCTATATACATACATTCATTCATCACATAACTTATGCATGAGGACTTTGGAACTCTCTTACACGTGCTGGCTAACTAATGGACCGGGGCGCGTCCTTCTTTCTCGGCTTCTGGCTAACTAATGGACCTGGCCGCATCGGCTCACAGCTAACTAATGGACCGAGGCCGCGTGAGTCCTTCCACCCTTGTAGATGTGGCCATACATCTACAACTTGCTTCTGTCCTCGTATTGATGTCGACCAGGAAACGCTATAACCTGAGTGGTTGCGAACCACCACGGATAACTAATGTTCCGTCCATCGACCATCAATAGAGATAATCATCCAACTGGTGGGATGGCAAGGGGTTCTCCTTCACGAGACAATCCGAGCGTGGACTCATATCTTATCATCATTACGTCATCATCATTTCATAGGCATGACGTCACCCTTGTACATTCATCTTTCTTTCCTTTTTTTTCTTTTCGTTCAATTTCATCATCATTGACCAATCCATCTTACTAGACTGGTGAGGGGCGCGTCCGTAGACATGCCAAGAGAGGGACTTTCTGTCACATAACTATGTACTCGTCTTAAGGTATACCGAACCCTTGATTGCTGGAACCTTCTTAGGACATCTCTTGTTCCCTAGCGTCCAATTATGATCTTTACACATTACGTGATTAACCTCTAGTTCTCTAAGGTTGCCCTAACACTTAAATGATAACTCTGTCTTCATGATGCATTGTATCATACACATACTACATGAAATGTTCCACATACATCATACATCAATCAAATCAATGTTTGTTGGAACTGTGGGCCCCAAGATAGTTTCCACAAACATCTGTCCCCTGGCTCAGGTTAGCTCAGCGACCCAGAGTTCCCTGAGTTACTTAACACCCTCAGGAATTCCCGGTTCACTTCATCACCCCTGTCCAGGTCTCCATGGAACACCTAAGTCTCAGACTGCTCAGCGTTCCTTTGGGCCCGCTCAACGGTCCCTGAAACACTCAAAGTCATAAACCTTCATTTTAAAACCTTTACAACATAGCCTTCAGGCTACTCAGCGGTCCCTGAAGCTTGCCAGAATCATTTTCCAACTTAATTGCTAAGTCTCAGCCTGAGGCCGCTCAGCGGTTCATGAGGCTGCTCAGCGCCCTGGGCACAACCTGAGCATCCTCGTTTGTTTTCTTGCTTCATTTTTCATCCCTTCCCATGCCCACTTCTTGGGTTTCTTCCACAAGTTCCAACAAGCATTATAAAACATATCTCTTCTTAGAAAACATATACAAATCATCTATACAACCTAAACCTAGCATAGCTAACATAAACTACAACAGTTCATAGAATTACACAGAATCAAACACAAGCACACATAAGCCACCAAGGAGGTGAGCAAGCTAATTTTACCCACTTCCTTAGAGGCTGGTTGGATGATGAAGAGGGTGGGGGGAGAGTAGTCCTTCCAGCATAGAGCTTTGTCCTAGCTTGTGTCGGGCTTTCAGCAGCGTAACCGCAGCGCACACAAGCAGAGTTTCAGCTATTCTAAGATGATGGATGGATGGATTAAGGGGGCTGGAGCATGGCTATTTATAGCCACCAAATTTTCCCCCAATTTTCCATTTTGCCCTTTCCAAAATTACCATTATGCCATTTCTAATTTAATTAATTAATTACTTAATTAATTTGGATAAATAAAAGGTCACATCCATGAATAGTAATCTTTATTTTATTAATTTTCTTAAAAAAATCTGGTGCAATCACGTGGGGAATTCAGATTTGGGTCCTTCCCAGTCCCGTTTTGCTCGTGTTTGGTCGTTCGCTGTCCCGGTGCGTCGCGCGCGGCCGTCCGAAAAATATTCCGAGCATACCGCCATGATCCCTTAATTTCCCTTAACATGGAATTGAGGTCAAATAAAGGCATTTGTGAATTTTTCTCCGGGGGAGTATTCTTCACAGATACCTTTGATACGTCGTTAGGCTCCAGTAACTGCAAACACTCATTCCGCTTGCATTTCCGCTATCGTCTAGTCTCCCTCATGAGGTTTTGGGGCTACTCCATGATATTTGTAACTTTTTCCCTAGTATAGGTTGGGTTTCTAGAGACTTGGGACTCTCTACTCAGTTCTATTGGCTAAATGGAACTGTTCTAGTGTCTGCGGAATCGTCTGAAACTGAACCGATTTTCGTTTTACCAACATTGTAGGTTTTTCATCCATCTCTAGGGGTCGAGAGGAATCATTGAAGTGTCAGCAGAATTTGGCGAAACCAAACAGAATAATTTCTACAGACTTCCACATGTTAACTCATACAAAGGGCTCTACGAACAGTTATCCGGGGAAATTTTTACTAAGAAAAGAGTGGGATGTTACATGTAGCTTTCCTGGCTAGTTCCATGGTTCCGACGGCGTAACGGCAGGGTTTGTGAAATGAGAAAGTGAGAAAATGAGAAAATGAAGAGCTAGGGTGGGCTATTTATAGCCTAAGGGATGAATGGTCTTGGCCATTCTTGGCCACATAAATTAATTTAGAAAAGAAAAAGAAAAAGAAAAAGAAAATAAAATATAAGGATAAGCATGCCAAGTAAGAAACTTGTCATCTTTGACTTTTGACCAAAAATGCTTGGTCCTAAGGAGCAGAGCGAAAATGTGAGAGAGCTGATTGCCTTGGTCCATGGGGCACACTTTACATTCCGATTTGATTGTGTCTTATCGTACGCTGTCCAGGTGCTTCGAGTACGGCCGTTCGAAAAATATTCTGATACCACCGTCGTGATCTCTTAATTGTTCTAGAGGGAATCTTAGGTTTATCCAAGGTATTTGTGATTATTTTCATACAAGTGTTATTTACCAGTACCTTTTATGTATGATTAAATTCCGGTGGCAAAAGGCGATAAATCTGGTGTCTGCAGATTTTCGCGAAATTGCGAACCATTGCCTTATTTGGTGTTTTTGGGGGATATTATTAGGATTTGTAATTCGAATCTAATTGTATTAATTACTTATCTATCTATTATGTGAAATCTTTGTAAGGGGAGAAATCGGGATGTTACAGGAATCCTAGGCCATAACTATCCTTTGTTTACTCAATTATGATCCAGGCCACTCAGGAGATCTCTAGGTGTCAAAATATACCAAAGTCCCTGCTTGTTTTAATCCATGCTAGTCCTGAGTAACTTTATCTAATTTACTAGGTGACTGGGGAGGGGGTTTCTAATCTTTGTATTACCTATCAAGGGGGAATTTATCGTGCTTGCTAGTCTTAATCGCTCGGGTGAAGTGCATCCAGTCACGTGCACTCGTACTTTATAACACTTATATAGGCATTCGTGTAATTTCGTCGATATTGCCTTATAGCCTTTTCATACATAGTCATATACATACATCACATGTATTATGCATGAGGAGATAAAAGGTTCTCTTACGCGTCTTAGGGTCGCGTCCTTCTCATTACTTTCTGTCCATCGTTCTCCTTTGTAGTTTGTGGGACCGTCGTCCCCTGGCAGCTACAACCTACTTTGTTTCCGTATCGTCGACGACCAGATAGTGTTGTTACCTGAGTGGTAGCTAACCACGGATGCATGAAAGTATACTACATTGAGTGGTGATAGGGAATTAACCATCCTATTCATGGAAGGGTGAGGGGGTTCACCCTTATAGTGACACCAGGAGCGGGCTCGTACTTCTTGGACTTCTTCTTGACTTGCTTGACTTCCTTAGGGTCACCACTTAGAGACACCCTTTTCTTTTCAGCATCATGACGTGAAAGCTTAAACTTTAGTTTACTTTCTTACTTTACTTTCTTGGATCAGGACGAAGCTTGCGTTCAAGTCTGAGCCTACGTTTCTTGGTCATAAAACCAGTCCTTCTTGCTAGACTAGCAAGGGGCTTGTCATGCTTGACGTGCCAAGAGAGGGGGATTCTCTATTATATAACTATATACTTTCTTCCAGGTACATTGGACGCCCTGTGACCGGAACCTTCTTAAGATCTTACTTTTTCCCTGAGGTTCATTTATGATCTTTAATAGAGTTAAGTGATAACTTCTAGTTATCTAAGGTTGTCCTAAAGCCTGAATGACAATCATGTCCTCGTGATGCGTATTAACATAATTTTAACACATAATACATAATCATTTTCATCATCATACCATATTTACTACACCATACATGATTCACATCCCAATGAATGAGGAAAATTGGAGATAGAGAGCTAAAAACCTGAGTCATTTGAATGACCTATCAAAATCCATTCGAATGACACTGACACTGAGATTGTGATTCGAATGAACAAGGCCATTCAATTGAATGACCAAGAAATTCGACTCGGGTTGGTGCACGAAATATGCCATCCGAATGACAAAGGTTGTTCATTAGAATGACTTGAATATTTTGCTCTCGATTTAGTAAAATTAATAATTCATTCGAATGACCATGCCTAGTCATTTGAATGACCTAAGTTCTGAGCTGTTAAGGGAAATCAGGAGCATATTCAACACCATTCCATGCACACCCTTTGGGCTTCCACTACAATTTCCAACAACCACTACAACTTATTTTCAACCTTAAGAAAACATAAAATCATACATGCATCGTTAATACATTATATTTCCATATATTACACACAACACTTAAAGATAACCAAAGAGGTGAGTAAGCTAGGTTTTACCCACTTCCTAAGAGTTTTTGTTGATGGTGAGGGCGTGGAGAAGAAGTTCCCACCAGTGCTTGGCTTTTTCCAGCTACGTTAGCATAATGACAGAGTGCACGAATGGAACATGTTTAGGCGAAAGTTAACAAATGGAAAGTGAGAAAATGAAAGCCACGGAGTGGCTATTTATAAGAGGACAAGTCGGTGGCCTTTGGCCATTTTTAAGGCCAAAAATTAATTAAAAAGAAATTAAATTAAAAAGGATAAGTGCATGAATAGTGCTTGGATGAGGTTCTTTGACTTTTGACCCTTTTTGGCGTGTGTGTGTATGAGTTGTGAGAGAGTGGCTGATGGCACCTTGGCCATGTGGCTAAATTTTTTATCCTGTTTGATCATGTAAGGTCATTAACTATTCGTGTACGGGTGTCCTAAAAATTATCCGGACACACCGTCTTCATCTAGTAATTTTTCTAATATGGAATTTAAGTTAATCTAAGGTATTCGTAGATTTATTTTCATAAAAGTGTGTTTTACAGATACCTTTGATACATAATTCAATTCCAGTGATGCTCGAAAATGGGCTCGCATCTAGCGAAACTCCGCGAGGTTATGAAACCATTATTTTGACTGGCATTTCTTGAAAATACATTTTATAATTTAATTTCTCAGTCTCAATAATAGGCTCACTTTTATTTATTATGTAAAATTCTTCGTAAGGGAAAAATCAGGATGTTAGAACTCCCACGTCACTGTAGTGTTCCTTGGCTTCTACAACTCACCTAACATGTTGCGCTACTGCAGCACACCCAATATGTCGCACTGCTGCAGCGCACCGACTTCCCCCATTTTTTGGACCTAATTACAATAGGTCATCACATATTCGATGGATAGATTCGCTGAGTGGGGATGTCGCTCCTAACCATTGAGAGTGTCAGATTAGACCCCACTATGGAAGATGTCGTTCTTATGGCCGCAAGCACGACCGCCTATGAGGTCATGGTCACATAGTTAGAAGATTACACTGTCACTCCTGATTTACTCTAACAGATCCAGTCCATGTTGTTGACAGTCTTGATTGCTCTTGTTCTTGCCAAGACCTAGGCAGCTCCTGAGCCTACACCCTCGCCACATTGACTAGTTCCAATTACTGAGCATCAACCTGAGCCAGAGGCTAGCTTCCACATGTCTGTGTACACCTCTCAAATGCTTGTCGGGTAGGTTTATCCTGAATGGAGGACCAATCTCCATCATCATGACCCTATCAGGAT
>QANU01019470.1:7474-35328 GCA_003254905.1 Nissolia schottii
AAAAAGGCATAGAACCATCAAGGGATGGTTTTTGTTAGTTTACCCACAAATTTTAACAACCAAGAATATATTTATCCTAAACAAATCATTAGCCACACATGCAAGTTCATTTCAAGGCATAAAACACATAAACATAAACACACATAATCATCCTCAAACTCAAGAGCACTAAGGAGTTAGTAAAAGCCTAAGTTACCCACCTCCAAAGAGTTCTTGGTTGGTGGTGGGAGTGTTGACAAGAAGCCTCCAAAAGTGTTGGAGAACCACTTCCTTGTTTTCTTCAAAATGATGGTTATGTGCTTGTGTTCTTGTGAGGAGTGGCTTGAGTTTTCTAGAGAGAACAAGGTGAGGATCTTCTCTAGATTTTTAGTGGAAGGAAATGAGAATAAGATGAGGGAACTTGGGGCTTATGGGTTCGGTTTCTTGGGAAGCAAAAATAGTGGAGGAATGCTTGATTTTTGCTTTGGAGACAATGGTGGTTCTTGGAGCTTGGCTTGAGGTGTGGCTATGGAGGTTTGAAGAAGATGAAAATTTTCTTAAGAGAAATGGGGGGGGAGCTCGGTTTTGGAAGAGATGAATGGAGGAGAAGAGTAATTGATTTTTGAAATTAAATAAAATGGTGAATAGTAAGAAGTATGGTCATGATGTGAGGAGGTATGGTGATGAGATGTTTGGAAGCTTAATTTAAGGGATATTTTTGACCAAAAATCTCTAAAAAAAATGTGCAGCCCTTCTTCTTGCTGTAACATCCCAGAATTTTCCCCTTATGGAAATTTCGCTTAAATCCTAATTTCGCTTAATTAAAAGCACATTAGAGGCGATTATTTGGACTGGAAAAAAAATATTTAGAAAATTAATTACTTCCAAATGCCAGTCCAATGATGGTTTCTTGATCTCGCGGAGTGTCGCAAGGTCCATGCTAAATTTCGTCGAAAATCGGAATTTCGGTAGACCCCCAAGGTATCTGTGAAGATTACCCTCCGGGCAATAAATTCATGAATACCTTAACCTGACATACTCATATGATCAGGAAAAATTAGTAGATCACGGCGGTAGGTCCAGAATATTTTGGGACAACTGTACATGAATAATTAAGAATCAAACGCGATCAAACCTAATCAAAATTATACCAAGCCAGATTTTATTAAGAACCTTGTCCTCTGCAACCGGAGTTGCAAGGATAAGTACGTAACCTATACACATATATATAATAACACTAATAATAGGTAGTAAACAATAAAATATAATATAATAAAATAATAATAATAAATCATATACATACACCCTCGTACATCCCCCTGACCCTGTAACCCCCTAATGAAACAAAAGAAAAGGGGATGGATATAGATATCTATATATATGTATATAATATGATAGTAATAATATAATAATAATAATAATAAACGTTAAACAACGGCCGAATGACCCGCTGTTCTGAACTTAAGTTTATATATATATATATATAAAATATAATATATATATATATACAATACAATAATATGTATATAAAACTACAGAACGTAAGTATATATATGTATATATATATATATATAGTATAATATAATATAATATATAGTATATACAATATAATAATAATAACATAACCTCACATAATAATAATTGAATATATATACGCGTCCCAGGGGGACGTACATCCCCTGGGGAAGAAAAAGACTACATATATATATAATATAATTGAAATGGATTATGTATAATACAATAATATAATAGTGATAAAAGTTAGAAAATATCAAGCACAGTGCCTATGCCTATAAATGCCCCCCTGTGCGAGAGCTGCAAACCGAGTTGCACTTCTCTTCCATTTTTCTCTCCTTGCTTCCCATGGCACCTGCTTGAGTTTCACACATGATTCCAACACAATAATCCTATCTAATCCAGGTCACAAGACCCTTCAGAATTGTCTTCCTAAGTCCTAACATCATTTCTATCATTTATGTCCATAATCTCAAAATCCACATACAT
This sequence comes from Nissolia schottii, assembly GCA_003254905.1. Lineage (NCBI taxonomy): Eukaryota > Viridiplantae > Streptophyta > Magnoliopsida > Fabales > Fabaceae > Nissolia > Nissolia schottii. Next base: position 9,458 of record QANU01019470.1, read on the forward strand.
ACACATACAAGCATACAACATTTAGCCACCATCAAAGAGGTGAGGAATTAGAGTTACCCACTTCCTCAAGGACTTGTTGATGCTAGGAAGGAGGAGAAATCAAGCCTTGTTTGCTTGTTTGGAGTCTTCTTGATCTAATATGACATCTTAACATAATTAGGGTAAATATGGATTATGGACACTTGACTTGTCACCAAGGGATGAAAACTCACCAACTACTCTTGATTGTCTTCCTTAGGTGCTTAGAAATGAATTATGATGATGAGAAAGATGATCTTGAAGCTTCCTTGACTATGGAGCTTTAATGATTATGGAGCTTTAAGCTTTGGAACTTAGGAAGAAGAAATGAAATGCCTTTGGTATGTTTGGTGGATGTGTGTTTCGGGTTCCTCATGGGGGAAGGGCAGCTGTGGGTGATTCTTAATCCCATGGCCATGTATATTTCCTATTTTGCCCTTAGTGTGTTTTAGGTCATGTTGGTTCATTAATTATTTATGTCCGGACGTCCTAAAAATATTCCGAACATACCGTTGTGACCTATGAATTATTCTTGTGAATATTTAAATCTTAGATGACATATTCTTACATTTTATTTCATATTCATATATTTTACAGACTCTGTGAGTCATAAAGAAATTATAAGAAAACCCTAATTTCGATCCAAACGTCATCGGACGTCACGAGATCGTCAAAGAATTATTTTTAACTAATATTACAGAGATAAAATTAATATTTGAATTCTATTTTATTTTTATCTCAACTTTTTTCCTTATTATTATATTTTTAATTCTTCCCTAAATAGCATTTTTAATTCTTCCCTAAAACGAAAGTAAGTCAATAATAAAAAGCAATATCCTGCATACGGTGTTTCTAGATCAAGGATTAATTGTCATTGGTTCCTAATTAATTATTCATAAGAAGGGATGTTGTTTATTAGTTGAAATCTCTAACTAATACACAATTCACCTAAGAGACTATGATCGTTAATCCCCTAAGCATTTATTAATATAGGAATTAAAACTAAGATCTCAGCATTAAAAACCTATATCAATTATGTTCCAATTGCACAACCTAATTAAATCTAATTAGTTTCCCAAAAAGTTCTCAAATCCTAAATCAATAAATCCTACAATCGTCAAGATCTATCAACCTAGAATTAACCCTAACCAATAACATGCAATCGCTATATTATTAATCACAGGCAGAACAAATCATGAATAAACATTAAGCACAAGTCCTCGAATTAATCCTAATCTAGAGTTATCGCATGCAAGATATTAAGAAACTACTCCTCCATGGGTGGAGGATAAAAACTCATAATAAATAAATAGAAGAAGAGAGTGGAAAATAATGGAGAATTAAAATAACAAAACCTGAATAAGAAAACAAAAGCAATTCGCAAATAGTTGGGAGCTTGCGTTGTCAATGCGAGCGCTCCAACAATCCTTGAAGAACTAAGAACTAAACACTACTAACATAAACCTAAAGTGCAATAAAAGAAAAAGAAAAGTGCAGAAAATAAAAGTGGAGGCTCCGTATCAAGTTCTTGAGAGAGGATTTCTATTTGTAGAGGATTGGTTAAAAGTGGAAGTAAATCCTGCACTTTCAGCGCGGTAGTCAGTAAAATTGCGATAACTTCGGCTACAGATATCGGATTGAGGTGATTCAAATCTCCAATTAAAGCTAAGAGATATATCTACAACTTTGTAGTTGAGGTCAAATTGAGATTCAATCTCCATCTTGGCGAAAAATCTGTGGCAAAGTCAGCATTAAAAATCCTCAGCAAATCTTTGACCAAATCTTTTTGAATTTGAATTTAATCTTGAATTTATTGGTCTCAATCTTCTCTTCAAATCTCTTCTTTGAAATTTATATCTTATCAAATCTCCTTCAAATCAGCAATGATCCTCTTTATAATTTATTTTCTGCAATAAAAATAGAAAACTAAAAAAGAACAAAAGAAATCTACACATTAAATTCTAAGATAAAGTAGTGCTTAAAATTGCATTTTTCTCAATTTCTCACAAAAGAGGATAATGTGCAAAACATATTAATTATGCATTAAAATTACACATTTTTAGTATACAATGTTCAATTATAGAATAATAAAATAGGGTACAAAATACACCTATCAGCCATCTAATGCATGGTGGGATATTGGATAATTCAAAGACCTGTGGTGGGTCAAATGGATGGCATGCATGACCATCTAATACATGGTTGGATAATTTAATGACCTATGGTGGGTTAAATGGATGGCATGCATGACCATCTAATGCGTGGTTGGATAATTCAATGACCGGTGGTGGGTCAAATGGATGGCATACATGACCATCTAAAGTAAGGTTGGATAATTCAATGACCTGTGGTGGGTCAAATGGGTGGCATGCATGACCATCTAATGCATGGTGGGATGTCGGATAATTGAATGACCTGTGGTGGGTCAAATGGGTGGCATGCATGAGCATCTAATGCATGGTGGGGTATCGGATAATTCAACAACTTGTGGTGGGTCAAATGGATGGCATGAATGATCATGTAATGCATGGTGGAGTATCGGATAATTCAATGACCTATAATGGGTCAAATAGATGGCATGCATGACCATCTAATGCATGGTGGGATATCGGATAATTCAAAGACCTGTGGTGGGTCAAATGGATGGCATGCATGACCATCTAACACACGGTTGGATAATTTAATGACCTATGGTGGGTCAAATGGATGAAATGCATGACCATCTAATGTATGGTTGGATAATTCAATGACCGGTGGTGGGTCAAATGGATGGCATGAATGATCATCCAATGCATGGTGGAGTATCGGATAATTCAATGACCTATAGTGGGTCAACTGGATGGCATGCATGACCATCTAATGCATGGTGGGATATCGGATAATTCAAAGACCTGTGGTGGGTCAAATGGATAGCATGCATGACCATCTAATACATGGTTTGATAATGCAATGACTTGTGGTGGGTGGAATGGATGGCATGCATGACCATCTAATGCGTGGTTGGATAATTCAATGACCTGTGGTGGGTCAAATGGGTGGCATGCATGAGCATCTAATGCTTGGTGGGATGTCGGATAATTCAATGACCTGTGGTGGGTCAAATGGATTGCATGCATGATCATCTAATGCATGGTCGGATAATTCAATGACCTGTGGTGGGTCAAATGGATGGCATGCATGATCATCTAATGCATGGTTGGATAATTCAATGACCTATGATGGGTCAAATGGATGGCATTCATGACCATCTAATGCATGGTTGGATAATTCAATGACCTGTGGTTGGTGAAATGGGTGGCATGCATGACCATCTATTGTATGGTGGGATATCGGCTAATTCAATGACCTGTGGTGAGTCAAAAGGATGGCATGCATGATCATCTAATATATGGTTGGATAATTCATTGACCTATGGTGGGTCAAATGGATGGCATGCATGGCCATCTAATGCATGGTGGGATATCGGATAATTCAATGACCTGTGGTGGGTCAAATGGATGGCATGCATAACCATCTAATGCATGGGTGGATAATTTAATGACCTATGGTGGGTCAAATGGATGGCATGTAAAACACCCTAGCTAGTCGGCCTATGCTTAAGTCATAGACTTTCCAGCCAGGTGGTGCTGTTCTGGTGCTGCGAACCATTATGATTCTATATCCTGGTTTGAAATTAGGGTTTACAACATAACGGGCCAATTTAAAACTTCTTTTCATTGTACTGTGAAAATATCGAGCCATACGTATCATACATCGCATCGGTACAACATCAAAGAAAGTAAAGGAAGCACGAGTACATACCTGGCATACGGCGAATACCCGAAGAAAATACATGTACGGCCCACACATAACACACACATAATATACATTCATACAACACGGAACGCCCTTGTCCTGTTACGGACATACAGGTCCTACATCAGTTTATATACAATGATACATATACACAATACTACTGGTAACTAAACCTACGCGCACGGATGAGTACTACTCATTGCGTGTGCGATACAAACCTAGCATCCATCTCTCGGGAGGGCTCCCCAGCAACTACTCATCGGAATCCTCCTCTAGCTCGGCGGGATCTACCTCGTCCTCGCAGGAAATGTCGGTCACTGTGGTGAACTCTCGAGTCGCAACTCGGCGTGGTCGTACTGGGAGGACACTCTTGCGGACAGTCGTGCGTATACCCCTCCCTAGGACCGGCGGTGTAGCTGGCTCTAGGTCGGTCTCGGGCTCAGGCCTCCGTGGTGGCTCTGGTCTCTGTGGCGGAGGGGCATCCTCCTCGTCAACGTGAATCAGATCGCGAGAGCTGCTACCCGGGCGCTCGTCGATCCAGATAGGACGCATGGACGATGACCTTGGCCCGCGAAGCCTACGGCGCGCCTGCTCGGGGTTCTCTCCTGGAAAGTTCGCAAGGGCGAACGTACTGGTCCCCAATAAGGTATAGGTCCGATAGTTTAATTACTCGGGCATTCTCCAGCCACTCAGGAAGACCTCTACGTTTCATGCAATACTCACTCCTACTAGTTATTATCTTGTACCTACACCCTGAGCAGCTTTATCTATTTTACTAGGTGACTGGGTGTCTAGTCTTGTCATTACCTAGGCTTCGTGCTTGTTAACTGTACGTTGTTCCTTGGGACATACTATTCGTCTTGGGGCGTTCCCTTGACGATACATAATGCATGAACAGTTATACATAATGCTTCAGCAATTATACATACATATTTATCATCATATCATCATTCATCATTGCATACATTGAATTACATAGTGCATGAGGGAGTCTGGGAAATCTCTTACGCATACCGGCCTACCCGGGTTAGCGTCCTTCTTCCCTTTTAGTCCTTCCATCCATGTAACCGTGGCCTTCGGTGAAACCTCCTTCTATTCCCTATCATGATGACCCGGCAGCGCTTGAACCGGAATGGTAGCTAACCACGTTAAGCTCATAGGAGGAAATTCATCATCATGATAAGTACCACTACCCCCTTACCGGGATGGCGAGGGACCGGCCCTTTGGCGCAATCAGGCGTGGACTCATTTCTCTTTACTTTAGTCTTAGTTCTTTACTTTGGGGTCCCCGTTCTTTCTTTATTACAGGACTGTTCCTGTTTCCTTTCTTTCAGGCCTTTGCCTGTTCTCATTCTTTCGTACTCAGGTCTCACTACCTGCGTTGCTCATAACCAATTCATCTTACTGAACTGGCAAGGGGCGTGTCTGTAAGACGTGCCAAGGGAATAGGGGTTTCCTAATTATATAACTACTGACTCTGGCTAAGGCCGTCCGAATCCATGATGATTCGCCGCCTCGGCTCTGCTTTTATTTCCTAGGATTCCATTATGATCTTCGTTAAATTTTGGCGTAAACATCTAATTATCTAAGGTCATCCTAACTCTTACGACGGCCTTTCCTCATGATGCATGCTCCAATTACACAAGTACATACATAACCATGCAGGTTGGATTCCATAGAACCTTTAAAATCATAAGTTTCCAGTAGGCATTCAAATGCTTAAAAGATGTGCATTCGATTGCTTCTTTCAATCGAATCCCTAAGGGATTCAATCGGCTGAATTCCTTCTCAGGGTCTCATTCGATTGAAATCCTCAAGTATTCGATTGAAATCCATCGCGGTCTTTCATTCGAGTGAAATCCCCAAGTATTCGATTGAAATCCAAACTCTTCTTTCATTCGAATCAGTAGGAATTCAATCGAATGCTACAGTAAAAAAATCGCCCCAGAGAACAAATTCTAGGGGGTTTCCTCCGCGTAACATTTTTCTCTTCTATAGCAATCCAATCCATACAGTTATGATTTCCAAACCTTAAAGTCCTCTAAATCTAGCTTCCCTAACTCATTTCTCATAGTTTTTACAAAATAGTTTTTCATTCACATACACAGAAATGCATTTAAACAATCATTAAACAAACCACATAGACAGTGGGCTTAGAGTTACCCACATCAGATGGAGATTCCGGTCCGGTGGAGTTGAAGTAGAGAATTTTCCCCCTCGCGGTGGTGAGTTCCCACAATTTTTCCAGAGTCCGAAAGCGCTTCCGCGATGTGCCTGAGTGGGACATGTGTTTGTGTGAAAAGGAAATGAAAAGGACGTCTGAAGTGGCTATTTATAGCCTGAGCCTTTTTCCTTTTCTCAATTTCCTTTTTCTTTTTCTTTTGTTTACCTTTTGTTATGATTATTATTATTATTATATTATTATTATTACTATTTGTTTATTTATTTATTTATTCTAAAAGAGTTAATTATCTCCTAAGGAAGATAAATTCCCTTTAGGGCCATTTTGGTCCCGTTCAATCGCGTTTAAATCAATTTCTCACACCTCGGTTGCCTTAAAAATATTCCGGGCATACCGCCGCGACCCATTGATTTTTCCCTTCGACTCGGGAAATACCCCTCGGGAACTCTTGACAGTTTGATCGGATGCAAAAATCCCACGAGCGTTTCCCGGTATCCGTAACGAATTCCGTTTGAGTCGAACATCTCCCGGATGCGCTGGAAAATTTCCCAGACAACCCAACCTAACTCCGGCCACTGATTCGAAGATTTTACAGGGTAGATTCCCCCTTCGGGGTCCTCGGAATACTTTTCGATTCTCCATGACGGCTAACCCGTTGTTTTCCGTATACAAAATAATCGGGTCTTTACAGCATGCAAGACCGTCTAATGCATGGTTGGAGAATTCAATGACCTGTGGTGGCGCAAAAGGATGGCGTGCAGGACCATCTAATGCATGGTTGGATAATTCAATGTCATGTGGTGGGTCAAAAGGATGACATGCATGACCATCTAATGCATGGTTGGATAATTCAATGACCTGTGGTAGGTCAAACGGATGGCATGCATGACCATCTTGTGCATGGTTGGATAATTCAATGACCTGTGGTGGGTCAAATGGGTGGCATGCATGAGCATCTAATGCACGGTGGGGTAGCGGATAATTCAACGACCTGTGGTGGGTCAAATGGATGGCATGCAGGACCATCTAATATGTGGTGGGGTTTGGATCATTCAACGACCTGTAGTGGGTCAAATGGATGGCATGCATGATCATCTAATGCATGGTGGGGTATCAGATAATTCAATGACCTGTGGTGGGTCAAATGGATGGCATGGATGACCATCCAATGCATGGTGGGATATCGGATAATTCAATGACCTGTGGTGGGTCAAATGGATGGCATGCATGACCGTCTAACGTATGGTTGGATAATATAATGACCTATGGTGGGTCAAATGGATGGCATGCAGGACCATCTAATGCATGGTGGGCTATCGGATAATTCAATGACTTGTGGTGGGTCAAATGGATGGCATGCATGACCATCTAATTCATGGTTGGATAATTCAATGACTTGTGGTGGGTCAAATGGGTGGCATGCATGAGCACCTAATGCATGGTGGCGTATCGGATAATTCAACGACCTGTGGCGGGTCAACTGGATGGCATGCAGGACCATCTACTTGTGGAACTAGGTTTCCCTAGTTGTTCCAATTGTTTGATACAATATGTTTTGATGATGACAAATACAATTTGCTCTAATTGTCTATGCTCATTGTATATGCTAATATTTGTAGAACTAGGTTTCCCTAGTTATTCTATATCTTGATGATAACAAAAAGTACACAACAAATAGATAATGACAATTAGAATGCAAAAGGATGTTATATGCTAAATAGAATATATTTGACATTGTATGATTGAACTTGATGGTAATCGTATAGCTTACACATCATATAATGATGTATGAGAAACATCCTTTTGAGAACATATCTAATAACTCTCTATAGGTGCTTGATGGATTAACTATTGGATATATTTGTGTCTATATGTGTATATGCATGAATATCAAGTGCTATAGTGTTACAATGCATGCATGCTAGGCAAAGAATATTATTTGATTAATATAATTTGATTTTTGTCTAATTGCATATGTATGATGCATTGATTAATCTATATATGCATATGAAGATATTGGAACACCTTGGACTAACTATACTTTCTAGTGAAGTATCTTGTGTATAGGAAAGTCCAAGGCATCAAGAACAAGATGGAACAAGAAGGAACATTCATATGATGCCCAAAGACAAAAGGCGAAGCATGAAATGTCAATTCCATGAAGAACATGGTAATGCCGAAGATAGGATTCACGAAGAATACCAAGTCCAAGCAAACGGTAAAAAGGGAAATAGTTTCTTAGGACTTAAGGTATTCTTGTCAAAGGAAAATTGATATATATCTCTCTTTAAAACTCTTAGGATGATGCTCTTAAATGATCTTAATTGATTCCAGGACATAAAATGAATTAGACAAACTTAGGAATCAAGAAAGATAAGAAAATGGATGAGTGGTGCGCTCAGCAAAAGTGGCTTGCACAGTAGTTAGTAAAATGATGATATCTTGGGCTATAGAACTCCAATTGAGGTGGTTCAAATTGCTACTTAAAGCTAAGAGAAAGATCTACAAATTTGTAGAGCAAGACATTTTTGTTGAGTCATTCGAATGACCTCCAAAGAGTCATTCGAATGACTCTGTCATCAGAGAAGCACAACGGCTAGATAACGGCTAGTCATTCGAATGAATTCTAATGATCCATTCGAATGACTCGAGTCCTGAAGCCAGAAACGGCTAGTTTTTCAATGGATAAAATTGATTAAAATAATGGGTAACGGCTATAAACGGCTAGTACACTTAGAAACCTTATAAATACCCATTAAAATCTCATATCTAGCCAAGCCTTTGATTCCTATCATCCTCATACTTCATACTATCAATGGATTAATATTTTCCATCATCATAAGAGCAAAAGAGAGATATTGTCAATACTCCTAGTAGAGCTTCAACTTGTATCATCCACTCTACAAGAGAGTTATATTTGCAAAGCAAATATTGTGCTTCAATTTGTATTATCCACTCTTTGAGAGAGTTTCTTTTTCTACTGAAATTCATACACTATAAAGAGGGTGAGGTATCCTTCTAGTTGCTTAGGGTGTGGTATCCCTAAGGTTTGGTTCTTGAGGCTTCTACACAAAGGTGGGAGATCCTCAGTGTGAGGAATGCTCTTGGATGTAAAGGTTTGTCAAGCACCTAAGTTAGAAGCTTGATGATAATGGAGAAATCTTGAGCAAGTCGCTTGGGGACTGGACGTAGATCACAAGGGTGGTTGAACCAGGATAAATCACTGTTTGCAATCTCTCTAACTCTATCTCTTTATTTATAGCAAACTTATATTATTGTCTTGCATATTTAAGAATTGCATTTGTTAATAATTGTTTATAAGTTGCTCTATTTATAAGTTGCTCTGTTAATCTTATTGTTTTATTAGAAACATAATTGAGCATGCTTATAATCTTTAATTGATATATTCCACTACGTAGTAACATTGATTGCATGAAAATGCAATATTTTTCGAAATAGGAATAATTTCTTAAATACCCAATTCACCCCCTCTTGGGTATTGGTTACCAAGACCAACACTAATATGTGGTTGGATATCGTATAATTCAATGACCTGTGATGGGTCAAATGGATGGCATGCATGACTATCTAATGCATGGTAGGGTATCGGATAATTCAATGACCTCTAGTGGGTCAAATGGATGGCATGCATGACCATCTAATGCATGGTTGGATAATTCAATGACTTGTGGTGGGTCAAATGGGTGGCATGCATGAACATCTAATGCATGGTGGGGTATCGGATAATTCAACGACCTATGGTGGGTCAAATGGATGGCATGCTGGACCATCTAATATGTGGTTGGATATCGGATAATTCAACGACCTGTGGTGGGTCAAATGGGTGGCATGCATGACCATCTAATGCATGATGGGATATCGAATAATTCAAAGATCTGTGGGGGTCAAATGGATGGCATGAATGATCATCTAGTGCATGGTGGGGTATCGGATAATTTAATGACCTGTGGTGGGTCAAATGGATGGCATGTATGACCATCTAATACATGGTTGGATGATTTAATGACCTATGGTGGGTCAAATGAATGGCATGCAGGACCATCTAATATGTGGTTGGATATCGGATAATTCAATGACCTGTGGTGGGTCAAATAGATAGTATGCACGACCATCTAATTCATGGTCGGCAATCGGATAATTCAATGACCTGTGGTGGGTCAAATGGATGGCATGCATGACCATGTAAAGCATGCTTGGATAATTCAATGACCTGTGGTGGGTCAAATGGGTGGCAGGCATGAGCACCTAACGCATGGCGGGGTATCGGATAATTCAACGACCTATGGCAGGTCAAATGGATGGCATGCTGGACCATCTAATATGTGGTTTGATATCGTATAATTCAATGACCTGTGGTGGGTCAAATGGATGACATGCACGACTATCTAATGCATGGTAGGGTATCGGATAATTCAATGACCTGTGGTGAGTCAAATGGATGGCATGCATGACCATCTAATGCATGGTTGGATAATTCAATGAGCTGTGGTGGGTCAAATGGGTGGCATGCTCTAATGCATGGTGGGGTATCGAATAATTCAACGACCTGTGGTGGGTCAAATGGATGGCATGCAGAACCATCTAACATGTGGTTGGATATCGGATAATTCACGGACCTGTGGTGGGTCAAATGGGTAGCATGCATGACCATCTAATGTATGATGGGATATCGAATAATTCAAAGACCTGTGGAGGTCAAATGGATTGGCATGAATGATCATCTAATGCATGGTGGGGTATCAGATAATTCAATGACCTGTGGTGGGTCAAATGGATGACATGTATGACCATCTAATACATGGTTGGATGATTTAATGACCTATGGTGGGTCAAATGGATGGGATGCATGACCATCCAATGCATGGTTGGATAATTCAATGACCTGTGGTGGGTCAAATGGGTGGCATGCTCTAATGCATGGTGGGGTATCGAATAAATCAACGACCTGTGGTGGGTCAAATGGATGGCATGCAGAACCATCTAATATGTGGTTGGATATCGGATAATTCAAGGACCTGTGGTGGGTCAAATGGGTAGCATGCATGACCATCTAGTGTATGATGGGATATCGAATAATTCAAAGACATGTGGGGGTCAAATGGATTGGCATGAATGATCATCTAATGCATGACATGTATGACCATCTAATACATGGTTGGATGATTTAATGACCTATGGTGGGTCAAATGGATGGCATGCATGACCATCTAATGCATGGTTGGATAATTCAATGACCGATGGTGGGTCAAATGGATGGCATCCATCCCATCTAATGCATGGCGGGGTATCGGATAATTCAATGACCTGTGGTGTGTAAAATGGATGGCATGCAGGACCATCTAATGCATGGTTGGATAATTCAATGACCTGTGGTGGGTCAAATGGGTGGCATGCTCTAATGCATAGTGGGGTATCGGATAATTCAATGACCTGTGGTGGGTCAAATGGATGGCATACAGGACCATCTAATGCATAGTGGGGTATCAGATAATTCAATGTCCTGTGGTGGGTCAAAAGGACGACATGCATGAGCATCTAATGGATGGTTCGATAATTTAATGACCGGTGGTGGGTCAAATGGATGGCATACATTACCATCTTGTGCATGGTTGGATAATTCAATGACCAGTGGTGGGTCAAATGGGTGGCATGCATGAGCATCTAATGCATGGAGGGGTATCGGATAATTCAACAACCTGTGGTGGGTCAAATGGATGGCATGCAAGACCATCTAATATGTGGTTGGATATCGGATAATTCAATGACCTGTGGTGGGTCAAATGGATGGCATGCATGACTATCTAATACATGGTAGGGTATCGGATAATTCAATGACCTGTGGTGAGTCACATGGATGGCATGCATGACCATCTAATGCATGGTTGGATAATTCAATGACCTGTGGTGGGTCAAATGGGTGGCATGCTCTAATGCAAGATGGGGTATCGGATAATTCAACGACCTGTGGTGGGTCAAATGGATGGCATGCAGGGCCATCTAATATGTGGTTGGATATCGGATAATTCAATGACCTGTGGTGGGTCAAATGGGTGGCATGCATGACCATCTAATGCATGATGGGATATCGAATAATTCAAAGACCTGTGGGGGTGAAATTGATTAGCATGAATGATCATCTAATGCATGGTGGGGTATCAGATAATTCAATGACCTGTGGTGGGTCAAATGGATGAAATGTATGACCATCTAATACATGGTTGGATGATTTAATGACCTATGGTGGGTTAAATGGATGGCATGCATGACAATCTAATGCATGGTTGGATAATTCAATGACCGATGGTGGGTCAAATGGATGGCATCCATGACCATCTAATGCATGGTGGGTTATCGGATAATTCAATGACCTGTGGTGGGTGAAATGGATGGCATGCATGACCATCTAATGCGTGGTTGGATAATTCAATGACCTGTGGGGGGGTTAAATGGGTGGCATGCATGACCATCTAAAGCATGGTGGGATATCAGATAATTTAATGACCTGTGGTGGGTCAAATGGATGGCATGCGTGATCATCTAATGCATGGTTGGATAATTCAGTGACCTGTGGTGGGTCAAATGGATTGCATTCATGACCATCTAATGCATGGTTGGATAATTCAATGACCTGTGGTGGGTCAAATGGGTGGCAGGCATGACCATCTAATGTATGGTGGGATATCGGCTAATTCCATAACTTGTGGTCGGTCAAAAGGATGGCACGCATGACCATCTAATATGTGGTTGGATAATTCATTGATCTGTGGTGGATCAAATGGTTGGCATGCATGGCCATCTAATGCATGGTCGGATATCGGATAATTCAATGACCTGTGGTGGGTCAAATGGATGGATGCATGATCATCTAATGCATGGTTGGATAATTCAATGACCCGTGGTGGGTCAAATAGATGGCACGCATAACCATCTAATGCATGGTTGGATAATTCAATGACCGATGGTGGGTCAAATGGATGGCATGCATGACTATCTAATGCATGGTGGGGTATCGGATAATTCAATGACCTGTTGTGGGTCAAATGGATGGCATGCAGGACCATCAAATTCATGGTGGGCTATCGGATAATTCAATGACCTGTGGTGGGTCAAATGGATGGCATGCATGACCATCTAATGCATGGTTGGATAATTCAATGACCTGTGCTGGGTCAAACGGATGGCATGCATGAGCATCTAATGCATGGTGGGATAATTCAATGACCTGTGGTGGGTCAAATGGGTGGCATGCATGAGCATCTAATTCATGGTGGGGTATCGGATAATTCAACGACCTGTGGTGGGTCAAATGGATGGCATACAGGACCATCTATTATGTGATTGGATATCGGATAATTCAATGACCTGTGGTGGGTCTAATGGATGGCATGCATGACCATCTAATGCATGGTTGGATAATTCAATTACCTGTGGTGGTTCAAATAAATGGCATGCATGACCATCTAATGCATGGTGGGGTATCGGATAATTCAATGACCTGTGGTGGGTGAAATGGATGGCATGCAGGACCATCTAATGCATTGTGGGGTATTGGATAATGCAATGACCTGTGGTGGGTTAAATGGGTGGCATGCATGACCATCTAATATGTGGTTGGATATCGGATAATTTAATGACCTGCAGTGGGTCAAATGGATGGCATGCATGATCATCTAATGCATGGTTGGATCAATGACCTGTGGTGGGTCAAATGGGTGGCATGCATGAGCATCTACTTCATGGTGGGGTATCGGATAATTCAACGACCTGTGGTGGGTCAAATGGATGGCATACAGGACCATCTATTACGTGGTTGGATATCGGATAATTCAATGACCTGTGGTGGGTCAAATGAATGGCATGCATGACCATCTAATGCATGGTGGGGTATCGGATAATTCAATGACCTGTGGTGGGTGAAATGGATGGCATGCATGACCATCTAATGCATAGTGGGGTATTGGATAATGCAATGACCTGTGGTGGGTTAAATGGGTGGCATGCATGACCATCTAATATGTGGTTGGATATCGGATAATTTAATTACCTGTAGTGGGTCAAATGGATGGCTTGCATGATCATCTAATGCATGGTTGGATAATTCAATGACCTGTGGTGGGTCAAATGGGTGGCATGCATGACCATCTAATGTGTGGTGGGATATCGGCTAATTCCATAACCAGTGGCGGGTCAAAAGGATGGCGTGCATGTTCATCTAATATGAGGTTGGATAATTCATTGATTTGTGGTGGGTCAAAAGGATGGCATGCATGGCCATCTAATGCATTGTGGGATATCGGAAAATTCAATGACCTGTGGCGGGTCAAATGGATGGCATGCATAACCATCTAATGCATGGTTGGAAAATTTAATGACCTATCGTGGGTCAAATGGATGGCATGCATGACCATCTAATGCATGGTTGGAGAATTCAATGACCTGTGGTGAGCCAAATGGATGGCATGCAGGACCATCTAATGCATAGTGGGGAATCGGATGATTCAATGTCTTGTGGTGGGTAAAAAGGATGACATGCATGACATCCTGCTGCATGGTTGGATAATTCATTGACCTGTGGTGGGTCAAATGGATGGCATGCATGACCATCTTGTGCATGCTTGGATAATTCAATGACCTGTGGTGGGTCAAATGGGTGGCATGCATGACCATCTAATGCATGGTGGGCTTTCGGATAATTGAACGACCGGTGGTGGGTCAAATGGATGGCATGCAGGACCATCTAATATGCAGTTGGATATCGGATAATTCAATGACCTATGGTAGTCAAATGGATGGTATGCATGACAATCTAATGCATGGTCGGGTATCGGATAATTCAATGACATATGGTGGGTCAAATGGATGGCATACATGACCATCTAATGCATGGTGGGATATCAAATAACTCAATGACTTATGGTGGGTCAAATGGATGGCATGCATAACCATCTAATGCATAGTGGGGAATCGGACGATTCAATGTCCTGTGGTGGGTAAAAAGGATGACATGCATGACATCCTGCTGCATGGTTGGATAATTCATTGACCTGTGGTGGGTCAAATGGATGGCATGCATGACCATCTTGTGCATGCTTGGATAATTCAATGACCTGTGGTGGGTCAAATGGGTGGCATGCATGACCATCTAATGCATGGTGGGCTTTCGGATAATTGAACGACCGGTAGTGGGTCAAATGGATGGCATGCAGGACCATCTAATATGCAGTTGGATATCGGATAATTCAATGACCTGTGGTGGGTCAAATGGGTGGCATGCATGACCACCTAATGCATGATGGGATATCGGATAATTCAAAGACCTGTGGGGGGTCAAATGGATGGCATGAATAATCATCTAGTGCATGGTGGTGTATCGGATAATTCAATGACCTATGGTGGGTCAAATGGGTGGCATGTATGACCATCTAATGCATGGTGGGATATCAGATAATTCAATGACCTGTGGTGGGTAAAATGGATGGCATGCATGATCATCTAATGCATGGTTGGATAATTTAATGACCCGTGGTGGGTCAAATGGATGGCATGTATGACCATCTAATGCATGGTTGGATAATTCAATGACCTGTGGTGGGTCAAATAAATGGCATGCATGACAATCTAATGCATGGTGGGGTATCGGATAATTCAATGACCTGTGGTGGGTGAAATGGATGGCATCCAGGACCATCTAATGCATAGTGGGATATTGGATAATGCAATGACCTGTGGTGGGTTAAATGGGTGGCATGCATGACCATCTAATATGTGGTTGGATATCGGATAATTTAATTACCTGTAGTGGGTCAAATGGATGGCATGCATGATCATCTAATGCATGGTTGGATAATTCAATGAGTTGTGGTGGGTCAAATGGGTGGCATGCCTGACCATCTAATGTGTGGTGGGATATCGGCTAATTCCATAACCAGTGGTGGGTCAAAAGGATGGCATGCATGTTCATCTAATATGTGGTTGGATAATTCATTGATTTGTGGTGGGTCAAAAGGATGGCATGCATGGCCATCTAATAATGCATTGTGGGATATCGGATAATTCAAAGACCTGTGGTGGGTCAAATGGATGGCAAGCATAACCATCTAATGCATGGTTGGAAAATTTAATGACCTATCGTGGGTCAAATGGATGGCATGCATGACCATCTAATGCATGGCTGGAGAATTCAATGACCTGTGGTGAGCCAAATGGATGGCATGCAGGACCATCTAATGCATAGTGGGGAATCGGATGATTCAATGTCCTGTGGTGGGTAAAAAGGATGACATGCATGACATCCTGCTGCATGGTTGGATAATTCATTGACCTGTGGTGGGTCAAATGGATGGCATGCATGACCATCTTGTGCATGCTTGGATAATTCAATGACCTGTGGTGGGTCAAATGGGTGGCATGCATGACCATCTAATGCATGGTGGGCTTTCGGATAATTGAACGACCGGTAGTGGGTCAAATGGATGGCATGCAGGACCATCTAATATGCAGTTGGATATCGGATAATTCAATGACCTATGGTAGTCAAATGGATGGTATGCATGACAATCTAATGCATGGTCGGGTATCGGATAATTCAATGACATATAGTGGGTCAAATGGATGGCATACATGACCATCTAATGCATGGTGGGATATCAAATAACTCAATGACTTATGGTGGGTCAAATGGATGGCATGCATAACCATCTAATGCATGGTTGGATAATTTAATGACCTGTGGTGGGTCAAATGGATGGCATACAGGACCATCTAACGCATAGTGCGGTATGAGATAATTCAATGTCCTGTGGTGGGTCAAAAGGACGACATGCATGACCATCTAATGCATGGTTGCATAATTCAATGACCGGTGATGGGTCAAATGGATGGCATGCATGACCATCTTGTGCATGGTTGGATAATTCAATGACCTGTGGTGGGTCAAATGGGTGGCATGCATGAGCATCTAATGCATGGTGGGGTATCGGATTATTCAACGACCTGTGGTGGGTCAAATGGATGGCATGCAGGACCATCTAATATGTGGTTGGATATCGGATAATTCAATGACCTGTGGTGGGTCAAATGGGTGGCATGCATGATCATCTAGTGCATGGTGGTGTATCGGATAATTCAATGACCTATGGTGGGTCAAATGGGTGGCATGTATGACCATCTAATGCATGGTGGGATATCAGATAATTCAATGACCTGTGGTGGGTAAAATGGATGGCATGCATGATCATCTTATGCATGGTTGGATAATTCAATGACCTGTGGTGGGTCAAATGGGTGGCATGCATGACCATCTAATGCATGGTAGGGTATCAGAAAATTCAATGACCGGTGGTGGGTGAAATGGATGGCATGCATGACCATCTAAGGCGTGGTTGGATAATTCAATGACCTATGGAGGTTAAATGGGTGGCATGCATGACCATCTAATGCATGGTGGGATGTCGGATAATTTAATGACCTGTGGTGGGTCAAATAGATGGCATGCATGATCATCTAATGCATGGTTGGATAATTCAGTGACCTGTGGTGGGTCAAATGGATTGCATTTATGACCATCTAATGCATGGTTGGATAATTCAATGACCTGTGGTGGGTCAAATGGGTGGTAGGCATGACCATCTAATGTATGGTGGGATATCGGCTAATTCCATAACCTGTGGTGGGTCAAAAGGATGGCATGCATGACCATCTAATATGTGGTTGGATAATTCATTGATCTGTGGTGGGTCAAATAGATGGCATGCATGGCCATCTAATGCATGGTGGGATATCGGATAATTCAATGACCTGTGGTGGGTCAATTGGATGGCATGCTTGGCGATCTAATGCATGATGGGATATCGGATAATTCAATGACCTGTGGCGGGTCAAATGGATGGCATGCCTGATCATCTAATGCATGGTTGGAAAATTCAATGACCCATGGTGGGTCAAATGGATGGCATGCATGACCATCTAATGCATGGTTGGATAATTCAATGACCTGTGGTGGGTCAAATGGGTGGCATGCATGGTAGGGTATCGGAAAATTCAACGACCGGTGGTGGGTCAAATGGATGGCATGCATGACCATCTAATGCATGGTGGGGTATCGGATGATTCAATGACCTGTGGTAGGTGAAATGGATGGCATGCATGACCATCTAATGCGTGGTTGGAAAATTCAATGACCTGTGGGGGGTTAAATGGGTGGCATGCGTCACCATCTAATGCATGGTGGGATATCGGATAATTTAATGTCCTGTGGTGGGTCAAATGGATGGCATGCATGATCATCTAATGCATGGTTGGATAATTCAGTGACCTGTGGTGGGTCAAATGGATTGCATTCATGACCATCTAATGCATGGTTGGATAATTCAATGACCAGTGGTGGGTCAAATGGGCGGTATGCATGACCATCTAATGTATGGTGGGATATCGGCTAATTCCATAACCTGTGGTGGGTCAAAAGGATGGCATGCATGACCATCTAATATGTGGTTGGATAATTCATTGATCTGTGGTGGGTCAAATGGATGGCATGCAGGGCCATCTAATGCATGGTGGGATATCGGATAATTCAATGACCTGTGGTGGGTCAAATGGATGGCATGCATAACCATCTAATGCATGGTTGGAAAATTTAATGACCTATGGTGGGTCAAATGGATGGCATGCATGACCATCTAATGCATGGTTGGAGAATTCAATGACCTGTGGTGGGCCAAATGGATGGCATGCAGGACCATCTAATGCGTAGTGGGGTATCGGATGATTCAATGTCCTGTGGTGGGTAAAAAGGACGACATGCATGACATCCTACTGCATAGTTGGATAATTCATTGACCTGTGGTGGGTCAAATGGATGGCATGCATGACCATCTTGTGCATG
Source organism: Nissolia schottii (assembly GCA_003254905.1). NCBI lineage: Eukaryota > Viridiplantae > Streptophyta > Magnoliopsida > Fabales > Fabaceae > Nissolia > Nissolia schottii. The sequence continues at coordinate 28,357 of QANU01019470.1, forward strand.
CTTGGATAATTCAATGACCTGTGGTGGGTCAAATGGGTGGCATGCATGACCATCTAATGCGTGGTGGGCTATCGGATAATTCAACGACTGGTGGCGGGTCAAATGGATGACATGCAGGACCATCTAATATGTGGTTGGATATCGGATAATTCAATGACCTATGGTGGGTCAAATGGATGGTATGCATGACCATCTAATTCATGGTCGGGTATCGGATAATTCAATGACCTGTGGTGGGTCAAATGGATGGCATGAATGATCATCTAATGCATGGTGGGGTATCGGATAATTCAATGACCTATGGTGGGTGAAATGGATGGCATGCATGACCATCTAATGCATAGAGGGATATCGGATAATTCAATGACCCGTGGTGGGTCAAATGGATGGCATGCATGACCATCTAATGCATGATTGGATAATTCAATGACCTGTGGTGGGTCAAATGGATGGCATACAGGACCATCTAATGCATAGTGGGGTATCAGATAATTCAATGTCCTGTGGTGGGTCAAAAGGACGACATGCATGAGTGATAGGTGTATTTTGTACCCTATTTTATTATCCTATAATTGAACATTGTATACTAAAAATGTGTAATTTTAACATTGTGAGGAATTGAGAAAAATGCAATTTTAAGCACTACTTTATCTTAGAATTTAATGTGTAGATTTCTTTTGTTCTTTTTTAGTTTTCTATTTTTATTGTAGAAAATAAATTATAAAGAGGATCATTGAAGATTTGAAGGAGATTTGATAAGATATAAATTTCAAAGAGATTTGAAGAGAAGAATGAGACCAATAAATTCAAGATTAAATTCAAATTCAAAAAGATTTGGTCAAAGATTTGCTGAGGATTTTTAACGCTGACTTTGCCACGGATTTTGCGCCAAGATGAAGATTGAAGCTCGATTTGACCTCAACTACAAAATTGTAGATCTATCTCTTAGCTTTAATTGGAGATTTGAATCACCTCAATCCGATATCTGTAGCCGATGTTATCGCGATTTTACTGACTGTTGTGCTGAAAGTGCGGGATTTACTCCCACTTTAGCCAATCCTCTAAACAACTTGGAGAGAACTTCATACTCAACCTCCACTTTTATTTTCTCCAGTTTTCTCTTTTATTTTATGCACTTTAGGTTTATGTTAGTAGTGCTTAATTCTTAGTTATTCAAGGATTGTTGGAGCGCTCGCATTGACAATGCAAGCTCCCAACTATTTGCGAATTTCGTTCGTTCTCTAATTCAGGTTTTGTTATTTTAATTCTCCATTAATTTTTACTCTCTTCTATTTATTTATTATGAGTTTCTATCCTCCACCCATGGAGGAGTAGTTTCTTAATATCTTGCATGCGGTAACTCTAGATTAGGATTAATTCGAGGTCTTGTGCTTAATGTTTATTCATGATTTGTTCCGCCTATGATTAATAATATAGCGATTGCATGTTATTGGTTAGGTTTAATTCTAGGTTGATAGATCTTGACGATTGTAGGATTTATTGATTTAGGATTTGGGAACTTTTTGGGAAACTAATTAGATTTAATTAGGTTGTGCAATTGGAACATAATTGATATAGGTTTTTAATGCTGAGATCTTAGTTTTAATTCCTATATTAATAAATGCTTAGGAGATTGACGATCGTAGTCTCTTAGGTGAATTGCATATTAGTTAGAGATTTCAACTAATAAACAACATCCCTCTTATGAATAATTAATTAGGAACCAATGACAATTAATCCTTGATCTAGAAACACCGTATGCAGGATATTGTTTTTTTTATCATTGTTAACTGACTTTTATTTTACTTTCTTTTCATTATCATTCATCAATCCAAACCCCCCTTTTTAATTGCAATTTTAATTGGTTCTAATTGCTTCCTTGAGAGACGACCTAGGTTAGCCCCTTTACTACGTTTTTGGCGTTAATTTAGTTTTCTAAATTATTATTTGATCTCGCACTGAAATTAACGACGTTTTGGTGTGTGTCAATGAGCATCTAATGGATGGTTGGATAATTCAATGACCGGTGGTGGGTCAAATGGATGGCATGCATGACCATCTTGTGCATGGTTGGATAATTCAATGACCTATGGTGGGTCAAATGGGTGGCATGCATGAGCATCTATTGCATGGTGGGGTATCGGATAATTCAACGGCCTGTGGTGGGTCAAATGGATGGCATGCAGGACCATCTAATATGTGGTTGGATATCGGATAATTCAATGACCTGTGGTGGGTCAAATGGGTGGCATGCATGACCATCTAATGCATGATGGGATATCGGATAATTCAAAGACCTGTGGGGGGTCAAATGGATGGTATGAATGATCATCTAGTGCATGGTGGGGTATCGGATAATTCAATGATCTGTGGTGTAACATCCTGCTTTTCCCTTAGCAAGGATTTCACAAGAGAAACCTCAGTAGAAGCCTTCCGTATAGGTTAAAAATATAAAAGCCTGACTTCTTAGGACAGTAGTGTTTGTAGAAATCTTTCTGTCGAGATTTTCAAAAATCTGATGACACTCAAATGACTCCTTTTGGTCCTTAGAATTCGATTAAGAAAGCAGATCGTCGGAAAAACGGAGTTCCGCTCTGTTTCGGACGATTCTGCAGACACTCGATTAGCTCATTTCAGCCTCTAGAATTGATAAGAGAGTCTTAATTCTCTGGAGACCCAACCCCTATGGAGAAATATCAGTAGAAGTCCTCTGTATAGGTTAAAGGATAGACAAGCCTGAATCCCTAGGATAAAAGTGTCTGTGGAGATTTTTTTGCTTAGTTTCTTAAAATTCTGATGACACCCAAACAGACCCTCATGACCCTTAGAATTTGGTAGTAAGTCCAAACCGTCGGAGAAACGGAGTTCTGCTCGGTTTCTGACAATTCCGCAGACACCAGAACAGTCCCGTTTGGCCCCGTTTAGCCAGTAGAACTGAGCAGTGGGCCCCAGTCTCAGGAAATCATACCCTATGTGAGGAAAACCCACCAAATCCCTAGAGTTAACCCCAAACCCCTACTAGGAAGCTTTGGCGATTGCTGAAATGCCAGCGAAACGGTCCCGTTCGGACACCGGTGTGAGATACGGGATCAAAGGTATCTATTAAAAATACTCCCTGGAGAAATTTCACAAACACCTTCTAAGAATGATATTCTTAGGTAGAGGAAAATTAGAGGATCGCGACGGTACAAGCGGAATATTTTTCGGACGACCGTGCGCGACGCACCGGCACTGCGAGCGACCAAAAACGAGCAAAATGGGACCGGGTGGGACCCACACCTGAATTGAGCACGTGGGGACAGCAGATTTTTGTGAAAAAATATTAAAATATAGGTCACTATTCATTGATTTGACTTGATGTGACCTTATAATTAATTAGGAAATTAAATTAGAAAGGGTAAAATGGTAATTTTGGCACAAAATTAATGACCAATTCGTCCCCATCAGCTGCAGCCTCCCTCCCCTATAAATACCCCATCATTTCTCTCATTTTTCACATATTCAAAACCTTACCAAAACTCTGCCAGAAATTCGTTCGGTCCAGAAACTCTGTTGAAGCACGGTCAGGAACTTGAAGCCGGTGGAAGAACTTAGCACCCTCACCTCCCTAGCCACTTCTAATCTGCCTTAGGAGTCTAAGAAGGTGGGTAATCCTAAGCTTGCCCCCTCCTTGGTGGATTTTCTATGCTTGCTTGCTTATGTTCTATGTTATGTTTATGTTAGAATTGTTTGGATAGGTTAGGCAGATGACTTGGCTATGATTTCTTATGCTTTTCTAAGTTAAACATGCTTGTATGATGATGGTTGGAACCTGGTATGAAGCCCAAGAAGTGGCCATGGTTATGGTTTAAAGAAACAACAAGAAAACAAAAGAGGACTTTCAGCCACGCCGAGAGCGCTGAGCGGCTCCATGAACCGCTGAGCGGACTGGGCTAAAGGGCTAAACCGCTGAGCGGTTCCAGTGGGCGCTGAGCGGTACTCACAGGCGCTGAGCGGCCTGAACCGTGGTTGCTTCATGGGATTCGGTTTATGAAAGTTTATGAAGGTAAGGTTTTGAAAGATGTGTTATGCTGCCTAGTTCCAACACTCCCATGCCCAAAGGAATTATATTTAGATTATAATGTGATTAGGTGGTTATATGTTTATGTGTTTGAGCAAGCATGCATCATGAGGATAGATCACTAGAGGTTGTTGTTGTTGTTTAATGAATGAGTAATGAATAAAGATGAGAATGAAATGTAGGAACAAGAGCATGATGAGAAAGATAAATGTGTATATGAAAGAAATGAATGATGGCATGCATGACATGTGATGAATGAATGATGATATGGTCCGCTTCCGGCTTAGCCAAGAGGGCGGCCCCTCGCCACCCGGTAAGGGGGTGGAGTCTTGTTGGCCCGGGGAACAGACAGAGAAGGCAGGTCGTACACCACCATGGGGACGACGGTCCTGAGGTGTACGAGGGAGTATTGGGACACCGGGGTCCAGGAGTTCACGCCTGGCTCAGAAGAACAAAATGAAAAGAAAGAAAGTAAAGAAAGGATGAATGAGACCGGGGTCCAGGAGTTCACGCCTGGCTCGGAAGAACAAAAGGAAAAGAAATGATGAGAACATGCATTGAAATCCGTGCCCCATCGGTACGATCACCCCTTGCATAGATATGATGAAATGTCCCGTGCCTGGCAAGCATGGTGGAAGGTTTACCGCGCAACATATGCGCGATGATCAGTGTGTCTATCAGCATACATGTGTATGATGTGGTTATGTTGCGATAGTTAGGAGTAGAAAGCGCGAGAACCTAGATAAGAAAGACTAGTTCCCCCCTATCACCTAGTAATGTAGATAAAGCTGCTCAGGATCTTAGGCCAAGATAATAATCAGTAGGATTTTAGTATGCATGATCGCTTAGAGATCTCCTGAGCGGCCTGGAGGATACCCGAGTAAATGAACAGTAGTTAGTGCTAAGGAACCCCACTGAGGACTAAGAGTTCTCACCCCTACTCAGTTATGGATCCAGCAGGTGTACGAGGCGTTTGGAGCAGATGGAAGTCAAGGTACAGGGATGACCGTGACATTTGGATGGCATATGGTTTGTATTATGTATTAGGACTTAGATACCTTTTGTGTACATATTTATCATTATGACAATGTGTACTGATGTTGGACCTTGGTTGTAATTATATATGTATGCACATATACTCTTTATGTTCTGTTCCATTTATCCCTAACCTATAGCGACTGTTGTTATATGTTCTCCAAATCACGCACGGCTCCTACTTTACAAACTGATACTGTAAAAGAATAATTTTCAAATTGGTCCATATTTTCGCATAAGAACTATTTGCAAAGGTAAAGGTAAGGGTAAAAGTTAACCTGGCACAACGCATAACAACCCTGTGAGCATTGTTTACTACCATGGAAGTGGGCAGTTAGTAGGGGTGTTACAGTTGGTATCAGAGCAGTTTGGTCCCATGGAGCCTGAGGACTGGACTGCACCATCCTCTTGAGCATGATTCACAGTGCATGACTCTACTAAGTTGTATGTGCTATGTTAAGTGTACTAGCCTTTCCCGAGACTGATCACCTTGGGATCTGTGCAGGTACAACGCCTAGCCATGCCGCTGCGTAGGGATCCAGCACAACGTAACCATGGGCAGGGGGACCTTGCAGACATCCTTCGGGAAATGGTCCAGACGAATACTCAGATAGCCGCTGCATTGATTCAGAGGAACGCCCCACAGACACCGCAAAAGATAGATGGTCAGAAGTACATCCAATTCACACGGATGAATTCACCCAAATTCGAGGGAGTAATGGACCCCGAGGTGGTCCATAGTTGGATTAGGAAGATGGAACATGAAACACCCTAGCTAGTCGGCCTATGCTTAAGTCATAGACTTTCTGGCTAGGTGGTGCTCTTCTGGTGCTGCGAACCATTATGATTCTATATCCTGGTTTGAAATTAGGTTTTACAACATAGAGGGCCAATTTAAAACTTCTTTTCATTGTGCTATAAAAATATCGAGCCATACGCATCGTACATCGCATAAGTGTATCGAAAAAGAAAATAAGGAAGCACGAGTACATACCTGGCGTACGGCGAGTACCCGAAGAAAATACATGTACGGCCCACACATAACACACACATAATATACATTTATATAACACGGAACGCCCTTGTCCTGCCACGGACATACAGGTCCTACATCAGTTTATATACAATGATACATATACACAATACTACTGGTAACTAAACCTACGCGCACGAATGAGTACTACTCATTGCGTGTGTGATACAAACCTAGAATCCATCTCTCGGGAGGTCTCCCCAGCAGCTACTCATCGGAATCCTCCTCTAGCTCGGCGGGATCTACCTCGTCCTTGCTAGAAATGTCGGTCACTGTGGTGAACTCTCGAGTCGCAACTCGGCGTGGTCGCACTGGGAGGACACTCTTGCGGACAGTTGTGCGTATACCTCTCCCTCGTACCGGCAGTGTAGCTGGCTCTGGGTCGGTCTCGGGCTCAGGCCTCCGTGGTGGCTCTGGTCTCTGTGGTGGAGGGGCATCCTCTCCAATGATATGAACCTTTAGAGGAATTTGGCCCAATCTTCACGGCGTAGGCAAAACAATAAGGAATTCAAATAAAATGAAAAATTGAAAAGAGGGATATGAGCAAACACTCCAGATTTGGGAAGGGAAAATTGGGAGTGATAGACCCTAAGTTTGTGGAGTTCAATGACCTAACAATTGTAATTAGCCAACCAACGTTAAAGGGAAACGTGACCTGCTAATTAGACGATTGTTCACCCACAAACACAATTAAACCAAACCACACAACAACGCACCTGGGTTGAAGCACGAATTGGGGGCTTTTGGAAGTTTGAATCACCAACCTTATAAAGAAGATTGACAAGACAAGGTCTCACAAGAGCAAAAGAAGATATAATAAAAACTCTCACAATGGGAGAAAGAA
>QANU01019470.1:38238-57048 GCA_003254905.1 Nissolia schottii
AGTATGACGCCTCCTCCTTCTTAAATGTTGATCTTCATCCTCCTCGATTTGGCTCACCCTATCTGTATGAGACGATCCATCATGACTAGAATTGTTTGAAGTATTATGTCTAGCAGCACCTCGATTCTCCATTTGGTCCATTCTTTCATGAAGTTCTTCAAATTTGCTATTCCATAATCTTTCAAGTTGTCCTACTAGTGCTTGCATTTGGATAGGTGCTAACCCTTGTCCATTTTCTTCATTCCCTGCCATGTTAATGAAAAATAGAAAAAAAAAAATAGGACCTCACCAAATTATCACAACAAAGTGTTTTCACTCTTGAATTTTACCACTTGTGTTTACGCTTCACTCTTAATAATCCCATAACTCTCAAATCACACAATATCTTCAAAAGCTCTTATGCAACCTAAATCCTTATATGACTCAAAATGCCAATTACTCAACTTCAACCAATTATAATGAAGTGGCTGGTCTAATTGTTAGAACGGTGGGATGGAAAGGTAGTATATAAAGAAAACTAGGAAATTAAGGAAGAATAAAGAAACCACAAAATTCTGGAAACAAAAGATAATAACTCAAATAAATACCAGATTTTTTTTTTTTTTTTTCGTTTTTCTTTGTTTATTTTCTTTTTTTTTTTTGCTTTTTGCTTCTTTTTTTTTTTTAATTGTAGAACAGAAACTGATTTTTCTTTCCTACCGTGTCAACCACAGCTCTGCTACCAAATGATATGAATCTTTAGAGGAGTTTGGCCCAATCTTCACGGCGTAGGCAAAACAATAAGGAATTCAAATAAAACAAAAAATTGAAAAGAGGGATATGAGCAAACACTCCAGATTTGGGAAGGGAAATTTGGGAGTGATAGACCCTAAGTTTGTGGAGTTCAATGACCTAACAATTGTAATTAGCCAACCAACGTTAAAGGGAAACGTGACCTGCTAATTAGACGATTGTCCAACCACGAACACAATTAAACCAAACCACACAACAACGCACCTGGGTTGAAGCACGAATTGGGGGCTTTTGGAAGTTTGAATCACCAACCTTATAAAGAAGATTGACAAGACAAGGTCTCACAAGAGCAAAAGAAGATATAAAAAAAACTCTCACAATGGGAGAAAGAATTCTGAAAATTCAGATTGTATTTCACTTCAAGGATGCCTTATGAATTACAAAGTTCTCCTATTTATAGGACTTATTAGAACCCTTTCAAATCACCACTATTCAGAAATTTATTGGTCACTATTTAACATTGATTACCCACTACATTATAAGCCACTAAAAACCATGCACTAAAATTCCACCTCCCAAAGTTAAATGCTCCACTAATAAAATTGGCTGTTAACTTCACCAACAAAAATGGCCATCTAAAAGACTTCGTTTGGTCTTCTTGCCCTCATGGAAGTTGAGGCATTTTGTCTTAGCTTTCAAATGGCACCGGTTTCATCTTAATTGGATTACTACAGCCCAAGTTATGACCCAATTATCACATGCTGCTCAAAGTCCAACGACAACATTATTGGTTTTGGGCTTGGATGATCATTACTTCTTTTGGGCTTGTATTTTCAGATTGCCATTGATTATTTAGAGCCAATATTTCTTTATTAACTACTTCTTGTATTCTTCTCATCCTTCCCCTTGTCATTGGGCCCCCATCTACTTGGACTTGGTCAATTGACTTGATGACTGGGTTCATACCATTCTCCGTCAACGTGAATCGGGTCGCGAGAGCTGCTACCCGGACGCTCATCGATCCAGATAGGACGCATGGGCGATGACCTTGGCGCGCGAAGTCTACGGCGCACCTGCTCGGGGCTCTCTCCTTGAAAGTTTGCAGGGGCGAACGTGCTGGTCTCCAATAAGGTATAGGTCCGATAGTTGCGCTATCGAGAACGCGTGAACAACCACACATCCTTGGGTGGCGGTGAAGACATGCTGGTCAGCTGGAGCCATACACGAGTGGGGATAAGAACGTCTTAGTGGAAACTGGATGTGGCTACTATAGTTCAATTACTCGGGCATTCTCCAGCCACTCAAGAAAAACCTCTACGTTTCATGCAATACTAAATCCTACCAGTTATTATCTTGTACCTATACCCTGAGCAGCTTTATCTATTTTACTAGGTGACTGGGTGTCTAGTCTTGTCATTACCTAGGCTTCGCGCTTGTTACCTGTACGTTGTTCTTGAAGACCTACTATTCGTCTTGGGACGTTCCCTTGACGATACATAATGCATGAGCAGTTATACATAATGCTTAAACAGGTATACATACATATTTATCATCATATCATCATTCATCAAATCGTACATTGACTACATAGTGCATGAGGGGATTTGGGGGATCTCTTACGCGCTCTGTGGCTGCGTCCTACTTAGTCCTTGCACTTTTGTGGCCGTGGCCTCGGCCTACAACCTCTTTTTGGTACTATTGCATCGACCCGGCGACGCTTTTTACCGGTATGGTAGCTAACCACGTAAGGCTCATAGGAGGTAAACATCGAATGCAATTAGTGCAACCATCCCCTATGGCATGGCGAGGGATCAGACCTATGAATGATCAGGCGTGGACACGCTTTGACCGGCCCTATGGCGCAATCCATTCTCTTTCCTCTTTTAGTGGCGCCCTTTAGTTTCATTTCATTCACGCCGGCCTTTGCCTGGGTTTCATAGCTGGGCCTATGCCCGTTTCTTATCGTGGTCAGGTCTCTCTACCTGCGTTGCTCGTGACCAATCCATCTTGCTGAATTGGCGAGGGGCGTGTCTGTACGACTTTGCCAAGAGAATAAGGATTCCTAATCATATAACTAGACTCCTTAACGGGGTCTGCCGTACCAACTGGGGTCGAGACCTCCCTAACTTTCTTTATTTCCTAGAATTTCATTATGATCTTCGTTAAACTTTTAATGTGAACCTCTAATTATCTAAGGTCGGCCTAACTCCTACGACGGCCTTTCCTCATGATGCTTGCTTGAATTATGCAAAGACATCCATAACTATGCAAGTTGGATTCCATAGAACCTTCAAAATTATAAGTTTCCATTAGGCATTCGAATGCTTAAAGGCTGTGCATTCGATTGCTTCTTTCAATCGAATCCCTCAGGGATTCAATCGGCTGAAATCATTCTCGGGGTTTCATTCGATTGAAATCTCTGGGCAATCGATTGAATTCCTCCGCGGTCTTTCATTCGATTGAAATCCTTCAGCAATCGATTGAAATCCCAAAGTCTTCTTTCAATCCAATCCGTGGGAATTCAATCGAATGCTACAGTAAAAAAATTGCCCCAGAGTGCAAATTCTCCAGGGTTTTCTCCGCGAAACATTTTTCGCTTCTACAGTAATCCAATCCATACAGTTATGGTTTCCAAACTTCAAAATCCTCTAAATCTAGCTTCCCTAACTCATTTCTCATAGTTTTCGCAAAATAGTTTTTCATTCACATACACAGGAATGCATTTAAACAATCATTAAACAAACCACATAGACAGTGGGCTTAGAGTTACCCACATCGGATGGAGATTCCGGTCCGGTGGAGTTGGAGTAGAGAATTTTCCCTTCACAGTGATGCGTTCCCACCAATTTTTCCGAGGTCCGAAAGCGCTTTCGCGATGTACCCGAGCGGGACCACCTTTCTGTGGAAACGGAATGAAAAAGACATCTGGAGTGGCTGTTTATAGCCTTTCACTCCTTTTTCCTTTTCTTTTCCCTTTTTCCTTATTTCTTTCTTTCTTTCTCTTTGGTTTACCTTTTGTTATTATTATTATTATTATTATTCTTATTCTTATTATTATTATTATTCCTATTTATTTATTTATCCTAAAAGAATTAATTATTTCCTAAGGAAGATAAATTCCATTTAGGGCTGTTTTGGTCTCGTTTAATCATGTTTAACTCAATTTCTCACACCCCGGTTGCCCTAAAAATATTCCGGGCACACCGTCGTGACCCATTGACTTTCCCCTTCGTCCCGGGAGCTACCCCACGGGAACTCTTGACCGTTTTATTGGATACAGAAATCCCACAAGCGTTGCCCAGTATCCGAATCGAATTCTGTTTAAGTCGAAATTCTCCCGTATGAGCTGGAAAATTTCCCGAAAAACACCTCCTAACTCTGGCCACTAATTCGAGGATTCTACCGGTCAAACTTCCCCCTTCGGGATCCCCGAAATACTTTTCGATCTTCCATAACGGCTAGCCCACAGGCTTTCTGTACATGAAAGAATCGGGTTGTTACATTCTACCCCCTTATTGGAAATTTCGTCCCCGAAATTTGGACATCGTCGCGTTTTCTCGGCTAAGGATGCGGGAATTAGGGTTTTGAGGCGCCCTGGATATGCACCATCACTCGGAGTCTCCCCAGATGGACTAGGGACACTAAAACCTCACCAAACTGACTGCATTCGAATCCCTAACTGTAATTCACTCGATTGAATTGCAGAGTTCATCAGGCAATCGAATACCGCATTCGAATGCCATCCGGATTCGATTGAATTTCGAATTGCATTCGAATGAACTGCGACCTGGAGCTGTTTTAAACGCTCTTTCTTCCCTCTTCTCTCATTTTCACTCCTTTCCTCTCTTCCTCACCGAAACCCTAGCAGAGCTCGCCCTAATTTCTCCTCTCCTTACCAGCATTGCCAGAGATTTTCCCCACTCTCCTTCTTGGCTCTAACCTCCTTTTCTCCTCCTCCTTCCTCATTCTCCCTAACTCCCTTCTCCATAGCTCCCTGCTCTCCTCCCGAATCTCTCACCTGCCTCCCCCCTCCCATTTCGAGACCACCACTCCTGCCACCATGAGCCACCATTCTAGCCGCCCTTCAAGGTCCAAGAATCCCGGTCCTCCTCCCCCACCTAACTTTCCCCATTGGTTCTCCACCGAAGCCCAATGGCAGAACTTTGAAACTAACTTCAAAGAACGAACGGTCATGGAGCCAAAAATTTTTGATCGAGCTACGTTCGAAGAGGTGTCGGAGGAGATTGTAGGTTTCTTTGACGTGGCTGAGCTCCTGTGGTTTGTGGGCTTCAATCACCCCGTGTACCAGCATCTCGTCCGAGTCTTTTACAGCAACATGCGCGTCACGGACAACGTGTTGACATCGAAAGTGTGTGGCGTGCCGATAGAGATGTACCTGGAGCTCTTTGGGACCATTCTGGAGATTCCGTATGCGGGCTTGTCAGAGTGGGCTTTTAACTCCGTTGGCCTTCCGTTCGGGGAGGACATGGCTTTGAGCACTATCCGCTATTCCGGCCTCAAGAGTGCGAAGAATAGGCTGCAAGTAAGTGGCCTACCCGTGGAGCAGAGGGTTTACCATTACCTGCTCACACATACCCTTGTTCCATGGAACGGGAACCACGCGGTGATGACCCGCGACGACTGCTTGGTGCTATGGGCCCTCGCCGAGCACCATGAGATTAACTGGGCCCTCTACGTCATGCAGCACATGAGGCAAGTGCGGATTCGAGGCAATGCGCTTCCTTATGGCGTTCAGATCACCGAGATCTGCAGTACTTCCTGGTGCCTCTCGAGGGTAAGTATTTTTGTTATTTGCCTTTTCCTTTCTGCCTTTGACTTTGGCTTTTCCTTTCTGCCCTTGGCTTTGGCTTTGAATTGTCTAGATGAGTGTATGATCTCATACCTCTGACTGTCATTTCTTGCTTGTAGGTGAGCTAAAGTGGTCTCCCAAGGTCACTTGGAAGGTGGACTCTGGCTGCTTAGCCAAGATGCACATCTCCCTGAACAACGCCGGTCAGTTGGCTTACACCGTGCCTCAGGGGAGTCGTGCAAGAAAAAGGGCTGCACCTTCTTCACCTTCCGCCCCATCCTCTCCTGTTGATCCTAAGGCTACGGCGTCGACCTCAGCGGATCCTACACCTGCTCCTGGCCTCTCACAGTCTCAGATGGACTTGGTGATGAGCCGACTGGACTCTCTGAGCGTAGGCTTGTCTCGTCTCGACCGGCTCAAGCAGTTGGACGTACACACTGGCCATCTAGAGCGGCTAATGGCACAGGCCGATCGCCTTGAGCAGATGGCGACACAGACAGACCATCATGTGCTCCAGTTAGGTCAGGATTTGGACGCCGTCTATGCGCATCTAGGCTGGGTGCGTTCAGGAGGTTCCACAAGCAGCTTTCCACCTTTAGGCCCTGCTTCAGCCGCTATGGAGGATGATCCAGCTCCGGACACTGAGGAGGCAGAGTAGATACCTTAGGGCTACTAGAATAGGCAGTATAGGATTATATATATGTTACTTATCGGATGGCTTGTAAGTATTAAGGGTAGGGGCATTTTGGGGGAATTTTGGTGTAATTGGTTCGGTTGGCTCCTACATTTTGTAACCTAACGGCTAATTATCAATACAATCTCTATTTTTATGTTGCAAATGGTTTAAATCTTATTAAGCATTAGTTGCATGAATGCTTCATAGTTTCCTTACACCCGTTAAGGGCCATTCGGTCCAGAAAGGGTCAATTTAAGGTTCCGGACAGATTACCATGCTCCGTTGATATCAAAAGATGGTATCTTGGGTGCGGATAAGAGAATTTGAATCATGGGTACCAAGATCAAAAGGAAATGCAAGGATAAGGGGTGTTTCCTTCCGTTTAAAAGGGCAAGGGTAAAATGGTCATTTTACAGGGCAGTAACTCTCGGCTTACCCTCGGCTGGTCTACGTGTACCCATTGGAGGTGGCATGGGGGTCGCATAGGTAGAATTGACCAAGTGTGTGGGAATCGCGCTCATAACTAGGTTTTTACCTCATTACGGGGTTTTACGAGTCATTTGAAGGAACTAGCCGTACGGGCTCGGGGTCAGGTCCAAGACCTTCCTTGCACTTGGGCAAACTAATTGGTGAAGTGGGGTCGGGAGTTCCGGCCAAAATCGCCTTTGAACGGGCCAAAATCCATAACAAGCAATTTCTCCCGCCAAGGGGTGAATTCGAGCAATCGGAGGGGTTTGCCATCGAACCCTTTGCCTTTCAATCCCCCTCAACCATTAGGACTGAGGTGGGGAAGCGTCGAAGCGACACGGGATGCAGAAATGCAAAGTGTACTGCAATTTGGACCACTTTGCTGCTGTCATTCGAATGCGCCTTCTGCTAGCATTCGAATGATGCATTCGAGTGAATCCTGAAATTTTCTTCTAAGTGTTTGGGGCACCTTTCCCTTCCAATCCCCGGCTATCCTCTTACCCTGAAGGTTCCCAATTCCTCTCTCTGCCTGACCTTTCTCCTCCTACTGCCTTGCCGGCCTAATTCGAGTCGTCCACAAATCCGGTACCAGCCTCGTTCGTCGCGTGCCCGTTTCTTAGGTAACCCTGGGAAAACCTAGCAACGTAAGCGACGTCGTGCGACATCTCTTCCGGGCAATATGGCTGCCTCAATAACATCTGCGGACCCTGAGGTGATCAGCCTCGGAGGAACCGATGTTCAGTGACTCAGCACATCTCAGCTCGTCCAGCGTGCACCGAATTCATGCCCGAAAGCATAATGCGGCTCAGTCCTCAGGCTCCATTGGACCAAACTGCTCTGATACCAAATGAAACACCCTAGCTAGTCGGCCTATGCTTAAGTCATAGACTTTCCGGCTAGGTGGTGCTCTTCTGGTGCTGCGAACCATTATGATTCTATATCCTGGTTTGAAATTAGGGTTTACAACATAGAGGGCCAATTTAAAACTTCTTTTCATTGTGCTATAAAAATATCGAGCCATACGCATCGTACATCGCATAAGTGTATCGAAAAAGAAAATAAGGAAGCACGAGTACATACCTGGCGTACGGCGAGTACCCGAAGAAAATACATGTACGGCCCACACATAACACACACATAATATACATTTATATAACACGGAACGCCCTTGTCCTGTCACGGACATACAGGTCCTACATCAGTTTATATACAATGATACATATACACAATACTACTGGTAACTAAACCTACGCGCATGGATGAGTACTACTCATTGCGTGTGCGATACAAACCTAGCATCCATCTCTCGGGAGGTCTCTCCAGCAGCTACTCATCGGAATCCTCCTCTAGCTCGGCGGGATCTACCTCGTCCTTGCTGGAAATGTCAGTCACCGTGGTGAACTCTCGAGTCGCAACTCGGTGCGGTCGTACTGCGAGGACACTCTTGCGGACAGTTGTGCATATACCTCTCCCTCGTTCCGGCGGTGTAGCTGGCTCTGGGTCGGTCTCGGGCTCAGGCCTCCGTGGTGGCTCTGGTCTCTGTGGCGGAGGGGCATCCTCTCCGTCAACGTGAATCGGGTCACGAGAGCTGCTACCCGGATGCTCGTCGATCCAGATAGGATGCATGGGCGATGACCCTGGCCCGCGAAGTCTACGGCGCGCCTGCTCGGGGCTCTCTCTTGGAAAGTTTGTAGGGGCGAACGTGCTGGTCTCCAATAAGGTATAGGTCTGATAGTTGCGCTGTCGAGAACGCGTGAACAACCAGACATCCTTGGGTGGCAGTGAAGACATGCTGGTCAGCTGGAGCCATACACGAGTGGGGATAAGAACGATTCGTTCTTAGTTGAAACTGGACGTGGCTACTATAGTTTAATTACTCGGGCATTCTCCAGCCACTCAGGAGAAACCTCTACGTTTCATGCAATACTAAATCCTACCAGTTATTATCTTGTACCTATACCCTGAGCAGCTTTATCTATTTTACTAGGTGACTGGGTGTCTAGTCTTGTCATTACCTAGGCTTCGCGCTTGTTACCTGTACGTTGTTCCTGAAGACCTACTATTTGTCTTGGGACGTTCCCTTGACGATACATAATGCATGAGCAGTTATACATAATGCTTAAACAGGTATACATACATATTTATCATCATATCATCATTAATCAAATCATACATGTGACTAAATAGTGCATGAGGGGATTTGGGGGATCTCTTACGCGCTCTGTGGCTGCGTCCTACCTAGTCCTTGCACCTTTGTAGCCGTGGCCTCGGCCTACAACCTCTTTTTGCTACTATTGCATCGACCCGGCGGCGCTCTTTACCGATATGGTAGCTAACCACGTAAGGCTCATAAGAGGTAAACATCGAATGCAATTAGTGCAACCATCCCCTATGGCATGGCGAGGGATCAGACCTATGAATGATCAGGCGTGGACACGCTTTGACCGGCCCAATGGCGGGATCCATTTCTCTTTCCTCTTTTAGTGGGGCCCCTTAGTTTCATTTCATTCACGCAGGCCTATGCCTGGGTTTCATAGCTTGGCCTATGCCCGTTTCTTATCGTGGTCAGGTCTCTCTACCTGCGTTGCTCGTGACCAGTCCATCTTGCTGAATTGGCGAGGGGCGTGTCTGTACGACTTTGCCAAGAGAATAAGGATTCCTAATCATATAACTAGACTCCTTAACGGGGTCTGCCGTACCAACTGGGGTCGGGACCTCCCTAACTTTCTTTATTTCCTAGAATTTCATTATGATCTTCGTTAAACTTTTAAGGTGAACCTCTAATTATCTAAGGTCGCCCTAACTCCTACGACGGCCTTTCCTCATGATGCTTGCTTGAATTATGCAAAGACATCCATAACTATGCAGGTTGGATTCCATAGAACCTTCAAAATTATAAGTTTCCATTAGGCATTCGAATGCTTAAAGGCTGTGCATTCGATTGCTTCTTTCAATCGAATCCCTCAGGGATTCAATCGGCTGAAATCCTTCTCGGGGTTTCATTCGATTGAAATCTCTGGGTAATCGATTGAATTCCTCCGCGGTCTTTCATTCGATTGAAATCCTTCAGCAATCGATTGAAATCCCAAAGTCTTCTTTCAATCGAATCCGTGGGAATTCAATCGAATGCTACAGTAAAAAAATCGCCCCGGAGTGCAAATTCTCCAGGGTTTTCTCCGCGAAACATTTTTCGCTTCTACAGTAATCCAATCCATACAGTTATGGTTTCCAAACTTCAAAATCCTCTAAATCTAGCTTCCCTAACTCATTTCTCATAGTTTTCGCAAAATAGTTTTTCATTCACATACACAGGAATGCATTTAAACAATCATTAAACAAACCACATAGACAGTGGGCTTAGAGTTACCCACATCGGATGGAGATTCCGGTCCGGTGGAGTTGGAGTAGAGAATTTTCCCTTCACAGTGATGCGTTCCCACCAATTTTTCCGGGGTCCGAAAGCGCTTCCGCGATGTACCCGAGCGGGACCACCTTTCTGTGGAAACGGAATGAAAAAGACATCTGGAGTGGCTATTTATAGCCTTTCACTCCTTTTTCCTTTTCTTTTCCCTTTTTCCTTATTTCTTTCTTTCTTTCTCTTTGGTTTACCTTTTGTTATTATTATTATTATTATTATTATTATTATTATTATTCTTATTATTATTATTATTATTATTCCTATTTATTTATTTATTTATCCTAAAAGAATTAATTATTTCCTAAGGAAGATAAATTCCATTTAGGGCCGTTTTGGTCTCGTTTAATCATGTTTAACTCAATTTCTCACACCCCGGTTGCCCTAAAATATTCTGGGCACACCGTCGTGACCCATTGATTTTCCCCTTCGTCCCGGGAGCTACCCCTCGGGAACTCTTGACCGTTTTATCAGATGCAGAAATCCCACAAGCGTTGCCAGGTATCCGAATCGAATTCTGCGCTGGAAAATTTCCCGAAAAACACCTCCTAACTCCGGCCACTAATTCGAGGATTCTACCGGTCAAACTTCCCCCTTCGGGGTCCCCAAAATACTTTTCGATCTTCCATAACGGCTAGCCCACGGGCTTTCCGTACATGAAAGAATCGGGTTGTTACAGAACAAGTCTTTGAGGACATAGCCTGCACAGAGGCACAGAAGGTGATGTTTTCAACCAGGCAGTTAGACGGAGCTGCAGGGGAATGGTGGGAGACAGCTAGGCTGGCTTTGGAGTAACAGGTAGCTCCCGTCACATGGGATCAGTTTACAGCTATGTTCCTGGAGAAATATTTCCCCCAAGAGTTGCAAGACCGTAAGGAGACAGAGTTTCTAGAGTTGAAACAGGGGATGATGTCAGTGGCCGAGTACACGGCCAAGTTTGAGCGGCTCTGCCGGTACTGCAGCACATACCAGCTTCGGCCAAGCGAGCAGTGGAAGTGTAAGAGATATCAGCAAGGGCTGAAACTAGAGATGCAAGTGTTCATTCCTATCTGCGATTTGCCAGATTACGCCACCCTGGTAAACCGATGTCTAGCACAGGAAGAGGCAAATCAGCGGTTGGAGGTGGTCAGGAATAAGAGGAAGGCAGTGGAGCAAGAGAGTCAGTCACAAGAGTCCCGGAAGAAGGGACCTAGAGGACGATATCCATACCAGCCGCAGCAGCAACAACAAGAACAGATCCCGGACCAGTCCGAGCCAGGTCAACCACGACAAGGAGGAGAGTCTCGGCCACCTTGCTCGAAGTGTGGGAAGCCTCACAGTGGAGAGTGCTTGAGGGGGACGACCATTTGTTACCGATGTGGTAAACCCGGCCATGTCTCCAAGGTATGTAGGGCAGCCGTTCCCGTCAATCAGTCAGGTGTTTGCCACCGATGCGGAGGAAACAGACATATCGCCAGGAATTGCACCGCGGCCCAACCTATCACCCAACCGACGGTTCCACCGCAAGGACGAGTCTTCACCATGTGGTCCGACTACGAGGACATGCGAAGGGAAGCTGGTGTAGAAGACTCAACCACAGTAAGAATAATAAATACTCAGAACCTCTAGTGTAGCTAGAATTTCGGGGCGAAATTCTTTTAAGGGGAGTAGAATGTAACATCCCGCTTTTCCCTTAGCAAGGATTTCACAAAAGAAACCTCAGTAGAAGTTTTCCGTATAGGTTAAAAATATAAAAGCCTGACTTCTTAGGACAGTAGTGCCTGTAGAAATCTTTCTGTCGAGATTTTCAAAAATCTGATGACACTCAAATGACTCCTTTTGGTCCTTAGAATTCGATTAAGAAAGCAGATCGTCGGAAAAACGGAGTTCCGCTCAGTTTCGGACGATTCTGCAGACACTCGATTAGCTCATTTCAGCCTCTAGAATTGATCAGAGAGTCTTAATTCTCTAGAGACCCAACCGCTATGGAGAAATATCAGTAGAAGTCCTCTGTATAGGTTAAAGGATAGACAAGCCTGAATCCCTAGGATAAAAGTGTCTGTGGAGATTTTTTTGCTTAGTTTCTTAAAATTCTGATGACACCCAAATAGACCCTCATGACCCTTAGAATTTGGTAGTAAGTCCAAACCGTCAGAGAAACGGAGTTCTGCTCGGTTTCTGACAATTCCGCAGACACCAGAACAGTCTCGTTTGGCCCCGTTTAGCTAGTAGAACTGAGCAGTGGGCCCCAGTCTCAGGAAATCATACCCTATGTGAGGAAAGCCCACCAAATCCCTAGAGTTAACCTCAAACCCCTACTAGGAAGCTTTGGCGATCGCTGAAACGCCAGCGAAACGGTCCCGTTCGGACACCGGTGTGAGATACGGGATCAAAGGTATCTGTGAAAAATACTCCCCAGAGAAATTTCACAAACACCTTCTAAGAATGATATTCTTAGGTAGAGGGAAATTAGAGGATCGCGACGGTACAAGCGGAATATTTTTCGGACGACCGTGCACGACGCACCGGCACTGCGAGCGACAAAAAACGAGCTAAACGGGACCGGGTGGGACCCACACCTGAATTGAGCACGTGGGGACAGCAGATTTTTGTGAAAAAATATTAAAATATAGGTCACTATTCATTGATTTGACTTGATGTGACCTTATATTTATCCAAAACAATTAATTAATTAGGAAATTAAATTAGAAAGGGTAAAATGGCAATTTTGGCACAAAATTAATGACCAATTAGTCCCCATCAGCTGCAGCCTCCCTCCCCTATAAATACCCTATCATTTCTCTATTTTTCACATATTCAAAACCTTACCAAAACTCAACCGGAAATTCGTTCGGTCCAGAAACTCTGTTGGAGCACGGTCAGGAACTTAAAGCCGGTGGAAGAACTTAGCACCCTCACCTCCCTAGCCACCTCTAATCTGCCTTAGGAGTCTAAGAAGGTGGGTAATCCTAAGCTTGCCCCCTCCTTGGTGGATTTTCTATGCTTGCTTGCTTATGTTCTATGTTATGTTTATGTTAGAATTGTTTGGTTAGGTTAGGTAGATGACTTGGCTATGATTTCTTATGCTTTTCTAAGTTAAACATGCTTGTATGGTGATGGTTGGAACATGGTATGAAGCCCAAGAAGTGGCCATGGTTATGGTTTAAAGAAACAACAAGAAAACAAAAGAGGATTTTCAGCCACGCCCAGAGCGCTGAGCGGCTCCATGAACCGCTGAGCGGACTGGGCTAAAGGGCTAAACCGCTGAGCGGTTCCAGTGGGCGCTGAGCGGTACTCACAGGCGCTGAGCGGCCTGAACCGTGGTTGCTTCATGGGATTCGGTTTATGAAAGTTTATGAAGGTAAGGTTTTGAAAGATGTGTTATGCTGCCTAGTTCCAACACTCCCATGCCCAAAGGAATTATATTTAGATTATAATGTGATTAGGTGGTTATATGTTTATGTGTTTGAGCAAGCATGCATCATGAGGATAGATCACTAGAGGTTGTTGTTGTTGTTTAATAAATGAGTTATGAATAAAGATGAGAATGAAATGTAGGAACAAGAGCATAATGAGAAAGATAAATGTGTATATGAAAGAAATGAATGATGGCATGCATGACATGTGATGAATGAATGATGATATGGTCCGCTTCCGGCTTAGCCAAGAGGGCGGCCCCTCGCCACCCGGTAAGGGGTGGAGCCTTGTTGGCCCGGGGAACAGACAGAGAAGGCAGGTCGTACACCACCATGGGGACGACGGTCCTGAGGTGTACGAGGGAGTATTGGGACACCAGGGTCCAGGAGTTCATGCCTGGCTCAGAAGAACAAAATGAAAAGAAAGAAAGTAAAGAAAGGATGAATGAGACCGGGGTCCAGGAGTTCACGCCTGGCTCGGAAGAACAAAAGGAAAAGAAATGATGAGAACATGCATTGAAATCCGTGCCCCATCGGTACGATGACCCCTTGCATAGATATGATGAAATGTCCCGTGCCTGGCAAGCATGGTGGAAGGTTTACTGCACAACATATGCGTGATGATCAATGTGTCTGTCAGCATACATGTGTATGATGTGGTTATGTTGCGATGGTTAGGAGTAGAAAGCGCGAGAACCTAGATAAGAAAGACTAGTTCCCCCTATCACCTAGTAATGTAGATAAAGCTGTTCAGGATCTTAGGCCAAGATAATAATCAGTAGGATTTTAGTATGCATGATCACTTAGAGATCTCCTGAGCGGCCTGGAGGATACCCGAGTAAATGAACAGTAGTTAGTGCTAAGGAACCCCACTGAGGACTAAGAGTTCTCACCCCTACTCGGTTATGGATCCAGCAGGTGTACAAGGTGTTTGAAGCAGATGGAAGTCAAGGCACAGGGATGACCGTGACAGTTGGATGGAATATGTTTTGTATAATGTATTAGGACTTAGATACCTTTTGTGTACATATTTATCATTATGACAATGTGTACTGATTTTGGACCTTGGTTGTAATTATATATGTATGCACATATACTCTTTACGTTCTGTTCCATTTATCCCTAACCTATAGCGACTGTTGTTATATGTTCTCCAAATCACGCACGGCTCCTACTTCACAAACTGATACTATAAAAGAATAATTTTCAAATTGGTCCATATTTTCGCATAAGAACTATTTGCAAAGGTAAAGGTAAGGGTAAAAGTTAACCTGGCACAACGCATAACAACCCTGTGAGTATTGCTTACTACCATGGAAGTGGGCAGTTAGCAGGGGTGTTACATGTGGTGGGTCGAGTGGATGGCATGCATGACCATCTAATGCGTGGTTGGATAATTCAATGACCTGTGGTGGGTCAAATGGGTGGCATGCATGACCATCTAATGCATGGTGGGATATCGGATAATTCAATGACCTGTGGTGGGTCAAATAGATGGCATGCATGGCCATCTAATGCATGGTGGGATATCGGATAATTTAATGACCTGTGTTGGGTCAAATGGATGGCATGCATAACCATCTAATGCATGGTTGGATAATTTAATGACCTATGGTGGGTCAAATGGATGGCATGCACGACCATCTACTGCATGGTTGGAGAATTCAATGACCTGTGGTGGGCCAAATGGATGGCATGCAGGACCATCTAATGCATAGTGGCGTATCGGATAATTCAATGTCCTGTGGTGGGTAAAAAGGACGACATGCTTGATGTAACAACCCTACTTTTTCCTTCAGTTAAAATGTTGTCTAGGAAAGAATTAAAAATATAATAAGAAGGAAAATGTGAGATAAAAATGAAATAAAATTCAAATATTAAATTTTATCTCTGTAATATTAGTTAAAATAATAACTTTGCGATCTCGTGGCGTCTGGTGACGTTCAGGTCGAAATTAGGGTTTTAGCATAATTTCCTCACGACTCACAGGAGTCTGTAAAATATATTAATATGAAATTAAATGTAAGAATATGTCAACTAAGATTTAAATATTATCCAGGATAATTAATAGGTCACAACGGTGTGTCCGGAATATTTTTAGGACATCCGGACATAAATAATTAATGAACAAACATGACTTAAAACACACTAAGGGCAAAATTGGAAATATGAATGGCCAAGGGACTAAGAAAACCCACGGCAGCCCTTCCCCCCATGCAAACCCGAAACACACATACACAAAACACACCAAAGTCATTTCATTTCTTCTTCCTAAGTTCTAAAACTTCAAGCTCCATAATCATCAAAGTTCAACCATCATCCTTTGTTCTCATCATCATCAATCATTCTCAAATCCATCAAGAAGGCAAGCTAGCATCAAGGTTAAGAGTTTCTCTTCAAGTGGAAGCAAGAGCATCAAGTTCCATAACCCTAATCTCCATAACCTAGGTTTTGTTCTTTCTTGACAAGAAAAGTTCAAGCAAGCCATCAAGCTTCAAGTTCATCTTTCTCATCATCATAATTCATTCCTAAGTCCATAAGGAAGGAAAATCAAGAGTAGTTGGTGAGTTTTCATCCCTTGGTGAAGAACCAACCTTCCATAACCTATGTTGCCCTAATTATGTCAAGTATTTCATCTTAGGTCAAGTAGACTTCAAACAAGCAAGCAAGGCTTGATTTCCTCTTCCTTCTAGCATCAACAAGTTCTTGAGGAAGTGGGTAACTGATGAAAGCCTTTTTAACCACTTTCTCGGATCTTGACACGGCTTTGGTTTTGTCACAACCATGCCAATCTCGTTGAAAGCTTCTATGCGCTTTTGTCGTTCAAATTAAATTTATATATACATACCTTCTTTACGGCTTTCAGATTCCAAAAGGAATCCAATTGCAGTATAGGATATGGTCGATCCTACAGGGAGTTGTAAAATACCATTCTTGAGCTCATTTAATTAAACAATGAGGTGAAAGATTTGATAATTTGATAGTTAAATAAATAAGTAAATAAATGACATAAAAAGTAAATAGGGAACAAATCAGAGGTAGTTCCGGAGCTTGTTGGGAATTTTAATCACATCATAGTTTCATGCATCCAGTTACTTATTACATAGAACTATCGTTTGATTGCCCGCCACCAGTTCTTAACTTGTCATCACTTTCGCGCATGACAAGATCACAGGTTTCCCTTGTTAAACTGTCACTTTCGCACACTAGCTTAACAAGGTACGCCAGCATTAATCCAGATGTTAAAACGGCTAACCTTTATTCCAGTTACGGCAACAAGGTTAGATGAAATGATTTAGGTCAGACTCTAATGATTGTAACTTTCGTTCACAAAGTTCAAGTCTAGGTTCTAGTTAAACATAGCATTATTGATTTTAATTTGGTTATGACCTAGTTAGCATAACTTTCGTTCATGTAAATAAGTCCCAAATCAAGAATCAAAACACTAAACAAAACTAGCATTAGGCATGAAATCATTCAAGCAAATCATAAGAAAAAGATAGATTCATATGTAATAGTTACATGGATACAAGCGAACTACAATAGTAATCAAAATCCCAACAAAAAGAGGGTTAGGAACCCATCTTACAAGAGAATCTCGGAGGCAAGGTTTAGGCACTTACCATGACACGTGCTCACGCCGTCATGGCCATGGCTTCGCCAAGCTTCCTCGATCTCCAGCTCCTTCACAAGCCTCGTCTTTGTTCCTAACCTAACCTAAGCTAAACTAAGCTCAAAATTACAAAGAAAATATGTAAAAGAAGTGAAGAATGGAGGGGGGGAAAGGTATTTCTCAAATGAGCCTCGGCCTCCTCTATTTATAGGCAAAATTTGGTCTCCGTCGCTCAGCGGTTTTGGTGCTCTCGCTGAACGATAAGATCTGAATCGCTGGGCGGCGGCGCTTAATCGCTGAGCGATTGTACTTTTACGCGGTTTCATGTAATGCTCGGCAGCTTTTGCAGGGCGGCGGCTGACGTGGATGGCGGCGCCAGGTTGGCTCCAGCTGGCGCATTTATTGCGCCGGCGCAAGTGGCTTGCCGACGTACTTTCGCTGAGCGATACCAACAACGTCGCTGAGCGATTCCTTGTTCCTCGCTGAGCGATGACTTCGTCCAGAATTTTCTCTTTAAGCTCCTTTCCAATTCTGCCATTTTCTTTCCATTCTTTATGGGATTATTCTTTATAAATTATGTTTGCATCCTTTTAACAAAACATATTTAAAACCTACAAAACATAGAGATTTAATTTAGATAATTCTTTAAAATATGTGAGAATAAGTGCCATTTTGAATGATGAAAATTGTGTAATTTGGGCACTTATCAGTAACTCTAGTTCCTCACCTCTTTGATGGTGATTGAGTGTTATGTGCTTGTATGTGTATGCATGTGAATCTTGAATTTATGAACATACATGCTAGAATTGATGCTAGGCTTAGGAAGACAATTCTAAAGGGTCTTGTGACCTGGATTAGATAGGATTATTGTGCTTGAATTATGTGTGAAACTTAAGTAGGGTTCCATGGAAGCTAAAGGAAGAAAATGGAAAAGAAGAGCAATTCGGTTTTCAGCTCTCGCACAGGGGCCGCTGAGCGGGCTGAAGCCCACGTGGAAAGTGAAAAAAGATATTTTTATGTAAGGCGGTGGACGAAAATTCGAGAAAGTTTCAGCCGCTGAGCGATGAGGTTAGTACCGCTGAGCAATACCACCTTTATCGCTGGGCGCAAAGGCTTAAACCGCTGAGCGAACACCAGTTTTCGCTGAGCGGCTTGAGACTAGAGAAAGCTATGGCACCCTCTTGAGGCTCATAGACTAGTATTTGATGCTGTATTTGTGATCGTTAGTTGAATTGTATGAATGTAGATGCTGTACATGAAGGAAAGGTACTAAACATGTATATGTCATGTAATCTGTGATGATATCTGTAGCATTCCATGCATTCATGATACACCTAGTTAAAGACATGATAATTAACTCTGAGATAAGTAAAGATGCTGAAATGAACCATAGGGAACCAGTATGCCATGCTGCAGGTACCAATGCTGCTGAAAAAGGGCCAATGCCCAATGCTGCTGAAACAGGGCAAATGCCTAACGCTGAAATTGGCTATATGCCACATGCTGAACAGGCCATGATTACCTGAGCCACTATGATCCCACTTCAGGAGGTCGAGGCATCCTGAATGTGGAAGCCCGCCACAGGTGGTGTCGATATGGCATACCTGGAGGTGTGCGGTTACCACGCCTATGCATTGTCGAAAGGGGGCAAGCTTAGGTGGGGGTACAATATCCGCCCACTGTCGAGGGGTCCCGAGGGGG